>CALSBV010011423.1:3162436-3177076 GCA_943590825.1 Bovichtus diacanthus | reverse complement strand
TGTGTGTGTGTGTGTGTGTGTGTGTGTGTGTGTGTGTGTGTGTGTGTACAGGTCACACAGTGCCCATGTGTGCAGTCTGCAAAGCCTAAACATGCTAAGGGTGCAGTGGTGCATTTTAATGTGATGGTATGAAAGATGCATGTGTTTAGTGCTCAAGTGTCTCTGAATCTGCAAATGTCTCAACCAGATGATGTGTACGTGCCTGTCAGTATATGGATGTCCATCAGTAGGGTCGTTGTGTGTTTCAGGGTGCATGTTTTAGTATTTCTCAAATGTGTATTTTTGCATCTATCCATAACTGCAGGAATGCGTGTTTTGCATGGGAACGGTAAGTGGCTGGAGATGGTGCATAGTGCCAACATTGTGTTTCTAATTCTGTTATCACTAAAAACAGGCAGGGAGGTCACTCCCCACACACTGTAGCGACAACACACCAAAACCTCTTTCTCTCTCCTACAGAGACTTTTGAGTTTGTGTCATCGAAGCAGTTTATTTAAACTACACACATAGTGTATGTGTGCTGCAGGTGGGGTGGGCTGTGTTTGTGTCAAAGAGAGGAGAGCAGGGTGGCATGTACCTGGGATGATCCCACTGGAGAACATGCCTATAGTAAGACACGTATGCGTGTCGTATCTATGTAATGTATATGTTCTTGTGTGTACATTAAATTCATTTGCAGACTGCTGGTGGCTGCTTGGTGTTTCTTGCCCTGTAATGCTGCTTTCAGGGGTGATTTATTCTGTTCCTGGTAGGGCGTGGAAAACAGGCAGGAGGGGGAGGAGGGATTGATAAGAGCGGGATTGCGGGAAGAAGAACAGCATGACATACGGCTCTCATTTTTTTCACCTCCCTCACCCTCCTTCGTTCCAAAAAACAAAATGCTTACCTCCCCGTTTGCCCGAGGCAACCTCCTGAAGCCCCTCTCCTCAAAGCAGAAACCCCTACTCTGTATTCCTGTCTCACCTACAACCTCCCAAACACCCATACACACTTGTCCAACTCATGGCCATCATGAATGTATTTAAGATGAAAAAGGGTTGCTGCCATTGCAGTGCTCTCCCCCTTTACTTCCCCTGTAGCTGTCCAGGCTAACAGCCCCACCCCATGTCTGTTTTCTTGAGATGCTGCCTGTGTACACACACACACAAAAATATATATATATATATATATATATATATATACACACACATGTGTCTTTAAAAGGAAATTTTTGAGAGGATGCACTCCCAGATCAATACAGCTAAATGGATAGATAATAGGTCCTCTTTCTCTAGGAGTCTCCACCCTTGTTTGTGCCAGGACACGGCTGGAAAGGCATGATAAATTAATGCGCCCCTTCTTTTTTAAGGCGTACCCTTCTGTTAGTCATACAGGACTCCCCCTGTCTTCTCTATATTTTTTCTGTCACTCTGTCCCTGCTTGCTTTCACGCTCTATTTCCTTCTGTCCCCTCCCAGACTATAGTTTGTTCTATCTAGCTCATCTTCTTTCTTAATTTTCCCGCTATGTTCCCATCACCTTATTTTAATTCCCATCTCTGGTGGGGTGTATTCTGCTTTCTCTGGCGCCTGCTTTCTCTGGCGCATGTACAGTACACGTACATGACAAAAGGCCGGCATTTGAACAAGTGTTTGCCTTGTTTCTTAGAGCAAAGCTTCTCTTTCTACACTGAGTGTCCTTGACTCTGTCCTTGTCTAAAACCAAAAGTTCTGCAGTAACAAAGCCATGGAGGGTCTATAACAGGTTGTACTGAACCCCCACCAGGCCGAGGTTGCAGAATCTCTTCATTATCTGTGAAAAGGTCTCTGATAAGTGCAAGGCTGACTGTCGGCAGGAGCGTTTCTTCGTGGTTTATTCCATCTCCGGTTGAGAGGTTATATTGTAGCACACAGGCAGTGAGGGTTGCTTTGTGTTGTTTTTGTGTGCATAGTTTTTTATGTTTTGTGCGACAGTCTTATCTCTATAGCAACACGCACACAAATGAAAATATCTAATTCCATTGCTGACAAGAGGACTATTGCAGATAAATTAATAAATAAATAGCAAAATTACTGCAGCCTCGTCCTTGAGAATGTAGCTTCATATCCTCTGAAGACATTGTGACACATATCCATCGGACAAATGCCTGCAGTGGGATCCATGAGGGAAAACGGCTAGAGTCACGCTCCCTCTGTGTCTGTCAGCCATAACCTGTGTCTCTCGTCCGCCCAGGCTCACTCGTTCTATTATTGATGACCAGTGGGCCTTGAGACCAGGCGAGCACTGGGCTCCGCCCGTCCAGTACGCACGCACACACGCACGTAGCTATGTCATGCTGACCTTGGGAAGGGTGTGTTTTTGTGATGCTGTGATTCTGAGGGAAGTCTGGAAACTGGCTTCGTCACTTCCTGTATATTTTATCACTTCTCATTATGTCAGTTCCTGCACTCTTTCTGGCTCATGAACCATTTATGACAGCCTCTGATTGTTTTTGTTTTTTGCTATGTCATCTTTTAACTCATTCCCTTGATTTATCTTAATCACATTTCAGTATTTTCCAGTCAAATGAAGTTACCCTTAAACCATTTAATATGTTTTTGTTGAAGCACTTTGACTGATGTGGGGCTCCTCATGCTCGACAGAGGAAGATATATATATATATATATATATTTTAAAGCGATAGAGAGAATGAAGCTGGTGTGAGCTCTTTGAATTTTAATGGGTCTTTCTGCAAAGACATTCATTTTTGCAGAGTCATACTTGTGAATGCGCTGCGAGTTTCAGACCCTTTGATAGATAGACTGCAAAGACTGTTTCCAGATAGCCTATTCCGTGCTTTGTCTGGCCAAAGGTTCATGGAATGTGTGATGCTTTGCATCCTTAATCTGAGACTGAAACCCCAACTGAGGTTCTGTGGTCAATGGGTGTTTACTTAAGGAAATTTGTGTCTCCTATGTCTGATTTTGTGAATAAAATCATCACTTCTGTGTTCAAGCACAATTTGCTTAATTTACCTGAAATACTTCTGAGTGTATTCCTGTTGTGAGGATCCCAATGATTACCTCAAAGTTACCTCAAGTAGTGAAATATTAGGTCATGTGTGCAAGACTTTTCTCTTTACACACACACGCAAGTATTTTTCCATCAGTCTTGAACGGTACTCTCTTCTTCTTCTCTGTGGCCGCAGGAGCATGACATTGAGACTCCACATGGCGTTCTTCATGTGACTATGAGAGGCGTACCCAAGGGCAATAGACCCGTCATCCTCACCTATCACGACATCGGCCTCAACCGTAAGTCAGCCAAAAATAGACTCATCAATGTCCTGGAATTGATGAAACAGTTTTTATCGTTCAAACTCCTGAACTTTCACATCCTCTGTTTGCACCTTTCCAGACAAGTCGTGCTTCAACACCCTGTTCAACTATGAAGACATGCAGGAGATCACGCAGCACTTTGCAGTGGTTCACGTTGATGCACCCGGCCAGCAGGAGGCTGCACCTCCCTTCCCCAGCGGGTGGGTTTCAAACTGGTTTTACATGCACTGATAAATGGGAACACATTTTATTTCATTGCTGATGTTGCAATCAATTTGTTTAGTTAGAATGTAAAGTGAGCCAGTCTATTAGTCAAAAAAGTATTTTGAGTATTTAAATTAGTCATAAACTCAGTTTCTTTGATTAATTCAAACATGAGGAAATGACCTTGCACTCACTACTTGCATGGACTCACATGCCTTTCATCTGTCTGCAGCTATCGCTACCCGACCATGGAGGAGTTGGCTGAAATGCTGCCCTCTGTGATGACTCAGCTCAAGTGAGTGTCCCCTGTGTTGAGCTGATCAATGATAATGTGCATTAATTGACTATTCATCTCCATACCCACATTAACCAATGGTTTCTCTTCAGGGTCAACAGCGTGATCGGCATCGGCGTTGGCGCAGGAGCGTACATCCTCTCCCGCTTTGCAGTGAGTCCCCATCAGGACCAAAACGTCTACGCTTTCAACCCCTTTATTTATTTATTATTTTTCTAATCTTATAGACCCCTCCTCTCCTTCATCTGTAATAATAACTGAAGGTTTTCAGGCCACACAGCTTGTTACACTGTACATTAAAGCCTCCCATCAAGCCCACACAGGGCAGCTGGTCTCTCCACAGTCTGCTGCATAGGCTGTCATTCTCCAAATGATGAATCACCTTGGTGATTTTCACCTTTTCAGTTGCTTATGTCTTGTTTCTGCACTCAATGCATGTGTATAATGAAGCAGAAAGAGCCAGAAGTGACGGAGAAGAGCGAGGAAGCACCAAAAGATGAATAATGGAAAGAGAGGATAGTGGTCAGGGGTAAAAAGGGACAGTGTAGGGATTAGAAATTGTACCGCCAGGCTTTTTACGGAGAGACTGCTCTTGTTTAGAATTAATGAAGAAAATTGATTCTGAAATGCATTTGCTCTAACAGCCTTTGAACAAAATGTGTTTACCCTTGATAGATTTATGGCAGCTGTTGCTGCATTGCATTTGCATCGTGTTGAAAGCAGCATCCGCAGTGTTTCCTTAGCACTGAGCGAGACTGATCTTAGATTTCCCCAGACATCTTCTTTCTATCTTGAGGCAATTCCAAAACCGCACCCCTTAATTTGGAAGCCCAAGATTCTGTCTTCATTGTTTCATGTCTCTTCATTTAAACAAACGGACATGCTTCTCTTTTTGTCACGTTACAGAACACTGCAGTGACTGTAATCTGTATCTGCACTGTTGGCAAAAAAAAAATGTAGATGTAGCTATGGATAGGCACAAGTCATTTAGTTCACTGGATCAATGGATGCCAAGACTAAACCACACTGTAGCTTTGAAAAGTGAAACTGTGCACACACCACAGCGAGCATAATACAAGATAACACCCATGTAGAAATATCTTTATACAAGTTGGCACTGACATCCGTCCTTCCCTTCCCAGCTGAACAACCCCAGCCTGGTGGAGGGGCTGGTGCTGATCAATGTCGACCCCTGTGCTGAGGGCTGGATTGACTGGGCAGCTTCAAAGGTCAGTATTACCACTGCAGGATAAACTTAGAAGATCCTCAGTACACTGCAACATAAAGCTATTACTTAAATAATTAACCAGCCATTTCAGTTCAGTTTCCTGCTATTTGTTAGGTTATTATTAATAAATGCATTGTGGAGTTCAACCACTTTTCTTTATGCTCTCTACCCTAACCATACCATTTTAAGTTCACTGTTGTATGTTATTCATGCCTAGCATTTTATTCTTGTCTATTCTATATGACGCAACAACTAAATAATATTATGGAATCATGGATTCTGACACCCAGACACCTTGTATACCCACTATATACTTGATAATATTTTGAACAGTATTTTTATGAATAGGATAACTTAAAGTATATAGATTTAGCTAATAAGAGACTTCAAAAAGTGTTGGATTAATGGCATCAAAAACACAGGCAGGGATTCTAATCCTGTGTTAATTTGATTATACCTGCAGTGTTTGGGTTAGGGGCACTCTAAAGTTAATCAAAACTAAGCTTCACATGTTACTGGACAAACTTGTTATTTATATTAGTTTAATTTTGAGTGGAATCATTTGCAAGGGTCACAATCGTGCGTGCGTGCGTGTGTGTGGTGAAGAGAACATTCTTTGCCGTGTTAGTGTTGCCCACAGTCATGGAGCCGGGGGGAGCTTGATATGACCTTTGTCCCATATAGATTAAAACCCCCACACTTCATCTGTTCTCTCTCATTATTTGGCTCTACCGCGCCAAATGTATAAAAGAAAATAATAGAGAGGAGACACCCTTCTCTTTTAAAAAGAGAAAATAACTTTTTAGCGTTTGTCTTTATTGGATAGTGACACTTGTGATGGAGGAAGGGAGAGAGACAATCAAATGAAGGTTGCATTTATAATGGTATGCACCACAAATACTAGGTCACCAGGACGCCCCATCCTTTACAATTTCTAAAAGCTAAATATGTTTTCTCTGTGTAGTTGCTTCTTTTTATAAATGTCAAAATCAAACATTAGATGTCAGTCAGTGCGTACACTACATGTGGGTACAGACATGTCGATATTGTCATAACCATGAGGTTCCGACAGAAATAAATAAAAAAAAGTTGGCTCTTGTCTCTGTATTAACTGGATCTGTCTTCCTCTCGTGTGCAGCTGTCTGGATGGACCAGTAATTTGGTGGATATCATCATGTCTCACCACTTCAGCACTGTGAGTTTCTCTTGCTGTACATTAGTCACCATGTGCTTTTGACCTTTTTCATTGACGATGTGAAACACTAACTGAACCTCAGGAGGCTTTTTCTTGATTTCCCTTGACACCCTTACCTCATCTCGCTCTTATAACTGACATTTACTAATTATTCTATTTCTATTCTCCTCGATATATAGACTGGTACATTGAGACATGTAGATTACAGACTCCCAGGCGAATTCACAAGGAATGGATTGGGGCCAGGATAGCTCCATGAATTGCCCATACACCACACACATAAAGACATTTGTGACCCACAAGGTTCAGAGGCATTCCTCAAAACATCAGGCAAGGGATTTAAACTTAACAGAGAGAAATCCTATTTGAGATTTAATACCCCAGTCTGTCAGTGCTGTTGGTGTTTTCAAACGCACCCTTTCAGACTGTAAAGAAAGATGGCATGATTTGAAAAACATCTTTCAATGCTGTCATGATCACTGGACTCTGGGCGTAACAGTCCTGATAAATGCCCTTCTGTTACCACAAACTCTCTGAAGATGCTTATAATTTCACTGTAAATGTGTGTGGCTATTATCGTAGATTTTTGTGAATTTGATTGTTTTTGCAAAGAAATCTTCCATCTTTGAACTAAATGTATGCATATTTTTAAAATACGTGCAAACAGCACGGTAGCACCAAGTAGCTGTTTATTTGGCAGCAAAGTTAGGAGTGCATTACACCCTTTGCAGGTGCTTTGAGAATTACACATTTTCTTTTTCTTCTTATTTGCGCAAGTTTAGCAGCCAAAAAGCAGCACAATCCTTTTGTGAATTTGCCTATCAGTTTAATAACTGCAGTGCTGAAGCTAAACATACTAGATATACAAATCCCACAGCTTTTCTAAACGACTAATGCAAATTTAAACATCTCTGTGAGTGCACCCGCTCACACAGGGAAATGACAGAGGGACAATGAAAAGAGGGAGAGCTCTTTTGGAGGATAAAACAGTTTATTTAAGGCGGCTTCGTCTCCGTCTCCGTCTCGTCCCGGCTTGTCCGGTCCCGTCCCGTCTCTCTCTCCGGACGAACCCAGCCTACTGCAAGACAGAACCAGGTCATCGGCGTGCTTTTATTGTGTGACTAATTACCTGATTCCGTCCAGCTGCCTGGCCTCCACCTGAACCACTCCCATCTCCTCCCCAGCAGCAGACACAGCCACCACACCCCACTGCCACAATCTCCCTGTACATTTAATACAGGCTGCTTACGTGCACTTTATATGGAGTCTACCCCTTATTTAATTTAAACTCATTTGAGGCTTGTTTTATTCTGCTCTGTTCACCAGGATGAGCTGACAGACAACCAGGAGCTGATCCAGACCTATCGCCTCCACATCGCTCAAGACATCAACCAGGACAACCTGGCCCTCTTCTGTGGCTCCTACCAATAGTATGATGCAATAAATTTGTATACACTGTACTTGAGCGTTTTTCTATGAACCCATTTTTCCTCATTTATTGTGTTCTTAATCACATTTATGGGTACAGCTTAGGCATGTCAATTCTTCTTCCAGTATCAGAACTTGTAGTAAGCCAGATCTGAATACATAGAACGAAGCAATGCATCACACAATACAAAGAACGATAACTAATTGTAATTTGTCTCCCCACTTCAGCCGCCAGGACCTGGAGATCGAGAGGCCAATCGTAGGTCTGAATGAGGACACGGTTAACACACTAACGTAGGTTTTGAGACAAAGAAGACTCAAATTAAACATTTTCTCTCAGAGTGCCAGGTTTTGAGAATATTTACACCCCGTCTTTTCCCACCCAGGTGCCCTGCGTTGCTGGTGGTTGGTGACACCTCACCTGCTGTGGAGGCTGTGGTGAGTAACACTCGGTCATCTCAGTAACATAAGAAGCTTTGCAGTTATTTCAATTTTTTGAGCTCAGTATTAACCTCTCATTGATGTTTCAGGTGGAGTGTAATTCCAGGTTAAATCCAACCAAGACCACACTGCTAAAGGTGAAGCTTTTTGTAATACATTTGTTGACGAATAAAATTATATGATATAATTATTTTTGATTGTACAAAGAATGTGTTAATGAGACTGATAATTATCTCCAGATGGCTGATTGTGGAGGCTTGCCCCAAGTTGTGCAGGTTGGTTTTTCAGTTTTAGGTTTAGGTCATTTAGCAATTTTCACCTCTAAATGATCTTCTAACTTTGATTCTTTGTCTGTTCACAGCCAGGGAAACTTGCTGAGGCCTTCAAGTACTTTGTTCAGGGAATGGGCTACAGTAAGTAAACATGCTCACGTCTTTTGCTACTTGTGGTTTAAAGTATACAGGTTCTAACTTGTCTACTGTTTATTGAACGTCCAAGAATTGTTTACAGGCTTACACCTTTTTGGGCTGACGTCTTTGTGGTCGAGGTTTGTCTATGTTCTTCGCAGAATTTCCTGTTGACGTGAGTGCAATGCCAAGGATTGCTTAAATAGGGATTGTTTTCGCTGGAGTCTCCGATGAGCTGTGGCTAAACACCCCTGCTGATGGGGTTTGGACTGTGGCCAACAGTGCATGAAAAGACACAGTTTTTTGTCAGCCTGGTCACGGAGAGAGGCAGCCCGAGCGGCTAGATTGATGCTAATGGCGTTTCCTCTCTGCTCTTTGCAGTGTGTGGTCCCCACAACCCTCAGTAGGTGAGGCGTAAGTGCTTCTAGCATGACTGAAATGACAGTGGCACTCAAGATACACTGAACAACAATTCACTTCCTGTTCAGTTCAGGAAATACCCTCTGTTTTTTGCCTGGTGTGATCTTCTTTTCTATCCAGAGCTGTTTAATGATGCCATCTCTTTCTAGAGAGACTAAGTGCATACTTAAACAGGCCTTCGGGTCATTCATCTGCAAAGAAAAAACACATTTCTGTCAGACCTTGCTGACTTGCAGTGCACCGACCAAACTCTATGGATCGATGAAATCATAAATGTAGGTTTGCTTGCTCTGGCCATACAGATGACTTATGTCTGTCTGTCTGTCTGTCTGTCTGTCTGTCTGTGTGTGTGTGTGTGTGTGTGTGTGCGCGTGCGTGTACTTCTGTCATGCTAATTCTCTTTTGCTCTCTCGTTCCCAAACCCTTCACCGTGGGAGGCACCCTCGGGTGCAGTCAGTATGCCAGCGCCTCAGTGTTGCTTTAAAGGCCACCGAGTCCCCCTGTCGAGTAAATGCCACTGCAGGATTAAAAGTGATTAAAAAGGGGTGTTTTCACGCAGAGAAAGTGTGGGAAATAAATCTTGACACCTCAGCCTGTTGCTGAAAGCTGCTTTCCCTTAATTAACACATTGCCACAGTGTGAAATGCAAAAGAGAAACAGCCAAAGAGTACAGGAAATAAAAGATTCTAGTTTGCACACATGCTATGATTTCTTACCTGTTGTTGACAGCAAACAGATTAATTTTTTTGTCCTCAACGACCACCAAACTGCGACAGAGCCTCAGTTTGAATCAGAAATCAAAAAGTGGGATAAAGCAGCATACCCTTTCAACATTTCTCCCTTTCTCCTTCTCTCTTCCTTCTTTAATCGTTGCTTACAGTTCCCTACGTTCTTCTCAGTCACCTGAGCAACGAATCAGGTACCGGGTTCTTGAGCAGCTGCCAGACTAGAATGCTTTGAACCCAACAGCCCTTTAGCACTCCATGGTGGATGAATGTCAATGTGTGCAGAAATTCTCCAGAGAGCGCTGTTTTACATTGGTATTCAACAGCAGCTCAGTGTGGTGGATACAGTCAGTATTATACACAGTGAGAGGTCATTCTGCAGACTTTGACACACATTCATCTCCCTGTAGGGGTTCAGTTTGCCCTTTTAGCATGGATTCTGTCCTCCGTGTCCTATTTTGTTGCATGACCTGCTGCTGTTGCTTCCTCAGTCACCCTCATTTGGATTGCAAATGCTGTGTTCTGCTGTTGTATTGCTTTCATGTTTTAGTTTTTTTCCACAGTGGACACACGCGCAATCATTTTCTGTTACATTTTATTAGATTAAGTCTCCATATTTGAGAATCGTTTGCATGTTACGCACTTTGGTTGTTGTTGCATCTGGGTATCTTAAGTGTTCCCACACTGCACAGAGTCTCCGTGCTGCCGTGTGACTGGAATATTAATGCGCGTTTCTCTTTTTCAGTGCCGTCAGCAGGAATGACTCGTCTGGCTCGCTCACGCACCGCCTCCTCCTCCAGCATCACCTCCATGGACAGCAGTCGCAGCCGCAACAACCTCAACAGCCTGCTGGAGGGCAGCGCCACCGGGGGCCTGGACAACCAGGTCGGACCCCAGACCATGGAGGTCTCCTGCTAAACCCCACCCCCACCCCCACCCCACTGCACATTCCCATAGTAACTTATGTGCCCTGTCCCCCTCTTTTTCTCTCTCCCTCTATCTATCTCTCTCTCACCCCGCTCCTCAGCAACTCAATGCCAGGAGGATCTGTAATGAACTATGTGATTTAGAAAAGAGGATGTAATAAATATATTAACAGATGCATATTATTAAATATGAAATATTTAATACACTATCAAAGTCACATTCCTTCCAAATACCATAACTACATTCAGCTGTGTTATGTATTCAAATGGTCAAACCATATGACTGACTCAACTCCATGTATTTATTTTTTTTTTCACATTGTCTTTGTTTTAAATGTCTTCACACACTGTAGAAATCCTCCTTTTGTTCAAAATAACTTTTTTTTATTGCACGGTACAACACTTTTACTACATTAACTGCTTTCTCCTGTTGTGAACTCTAAACTTGCGGCCTGCATTGTTTTTTGATTCACTTTATCTTTGTGTTTTAAACTTGCTGCAATGTGAGGCAGAGTATAGAGGGGTCACTAAACCTACTGTAGCTAGATACTTGGAGGAACCATTGCAGACTGTAGCACGCTTTCAGTAAAACTAAACTAAAGCTTGTGGCGTGAGCTGCTTTAAAAAACATTCCGTGTAGAGTAAAGGTCATGTACCAGTGCTTCAACTCTCTCACTTCACATACATTATTTTGTATTCTTTTTGTCATTCGGCTCATCTCCTTTTTCTTTCCGCTTTGTGTTGATGTTTTTGTTCAGTTGAATAGATTATTCAGTGATGTTTTAACTGGTGGGTTCTGATGTGAAAAGTATTGAGTCCCTTCACTGAGGAGCCCAGTGGTGCTTCTCACTGTCTGCTGATTCAACTCATTTATATTACTACTGAATAAAGCTACAACATGACAGCATGTCTGGTGTTTTTATTTATCAGTACATTGCCAATAATTCTGAAATGCACATACATAATAAGGTTAGTGAATGTATTTGAATAAAAGAAAGTATAGTATATCTCAGCGCAGTGAGCGCTTGTACTTTTCCTCTTCTGTTAGTGGAAAAGGGAGGTGACTGTGGTGAGTTAGTTTCCAACCACACTCGTTCTTATTTTCTCTGCTGTTATATTTAGCACACATTAACGTCAACAATGGTCAGCTGCACTGCAAATGAGATGAGGAGATTGACTTCAAACTAAAAGATGTATTCATGAGAATTAAGTGCTAAATGTTATTCTGATGCATCACCCACCTAGGCTTCTCTCATGCTGGGTTCTCTGTTAAAATAAAATGTTCCTTAATTGACGGCAAAGTAAATATCTCTCACTAAGTCCGTACAGTCGTATAACGCAATGTCATGCCACAACCCTGCTATGCCTACTGTTTTTTGTTGAGATCTCTGTTGACTTAACTTATGTACTAAAATCCAAACAATTTAAGATGATACTGCATAAATTGAATTGCAATACGCACAAAATATTTTTACCATTTGAAAAAAATTATAGTTGGATAACACATCTACAAATACACACACACATTGCAGTATTTGGTGAACCAAGTCAGACAACCACTGGTATGGAATGATTGAATTTTTGATAAAAGGTTCTTTCCATCTGCGTTAACATGCAGGTCTCATGATTACAGCACACATCTGATCTGTTCGCATAGTACATGTGATTTAAGACTAGTACAAGAAGACGTCACATTTTATTTGTGACGTCTTCAAATGTCTTGTTTTGTAGGACCAACAGTCCAAAGCTCAGAATCATTCACTTTACTGTAATTTAAGACAAGGAATAGCTGCAAATGTTGTAGTCAATTAAAAAGTACAATATTTCGCTCAGAGTGGAGGAGGAGTATCAGGAAATGGGACTACTCATGTAAAGTAATGTTACTTCAAATAGTCTATAGCACTTGGGTAAATGTACTTAGTTACATTCCTCCACTGCACCCAAATGATTTACGAGAACAAAATGCATTCATATTGCTCCACGATGACTATTCGGCTATGGAATGTCGGCATGATAGATGAACTTTATGATATATCGGTGCAGAAGTAGGCTAGCTATAGTCATGCTTCTGCAGAGCTTTTACTCTTATCTGATGTTTAATATGACTGACACAATAACTGAACATAATGGGAGTACTGGAAACGGAAAATGTGGTCAATGTGTTCCATTAACCATACACCAGCTGAAAAAATCTAACAGCAGATAAAATGTGGCTTGGACGTGTGTGACCCTAATTCACACAAACTGTCCGTGTGAAATGATGTCTCTGATTCAAAGCAAGAAATTGCACCACAAGGTGCATGTATGTATATATGAATGCTGCTTACGTAGACACACAGTTCATTCCATAAACAAGTGATGCAACTTGCACATGTGAAAACAATCTGCATCCAAGAGACAAACACAAGCTGATCTGAGACCGGATGTCAAGGTCTTGAGCGTCACAGAAAGCTGCAGCAGGGTGACATACATAAAGGCTGCGCAGGATGTCTCGTCTCTTCACTCAGCCCCCACTACAAACAGCTGCAAAAACACAGCCGTGTTCATGGAAGGAGGGAGCACATTATTCTGATTGATTAGCAGGCCTGAGTGGGAACCTGAGCTTAGACACATATAACAGGCATCCATCTGTGTGTGTGTGTGTGTGTGTGTGTGTGTGTGTGTGTGCTGAAGGCAGACGAGCATTTTTCATCAAGAAACTAACCAGTTGATCTGAGAAGGATCTGGCTCACTACTTGTGGAGAATACAATTACTGGGCGAACATTTTTAAAACAGAATTTGTAGGAGGTGAGTACTTGCTCTGATGATGTTCCTATGCTTGAAGGAAGCTCTTTCTTTTTGTTCAGTGACTTGACTTTTACCTCCAGAATATCAGTAAATGTATTGCCTGATCACTGGTATTATATGAAATAAATATAAATAAACAGTTTTCCTTATTTAAGTCAGTATCATTCTTTACCTTTTTTTCTTTAATGGTCGTTTTATTTTCTGTTGTTAAGACAATGCACTCTTCTGTGTACTGTAAATGTTTATTATATGACACATATTGTTTATTACAAATGTATAATTCTAATTGTGTATACTTTGTATGGCCTCTCTCGTGGAGAGTTGTGTTTTACAAGTCAATTGTTAAAAAGCACAATAAAAACAGTGTTTAAAATAAACAATTTTTTTTCGATTTTAGATATTTTATTAACGTGCTGTTGCCATTAAGAAAAAGTACTATGCATCATGAGAATAAAACAGTACATTTTATTCCTCGCAAACATGTTGCATGGAAAATTAACACAGGATATCAGTGCCTCTTGTTGCGGTTAGGCGCCTTCCTGTAACATCTAGGTTTCGTTGCCAGGTTACAAAATACTGTGCAATACCTGTGAGCTGTTTCAGTCATAATGCGATAACTAGCAGGCTAATGAACTTATGAATGTGAAGGTTATTGAAGGCCTTTGAAGACATGTTCTAATGATGCTCCCCACCTCACCACGTGTCCCTCTTTTTCAGCCACAAGTGGCATTTATTTCAAATCAGCGAGGAGCCAAAGAACATGGGGACCTGCCCCATCAGATGTCAATCCAACCTGACAGTCCTAGAAAATGAACCCGAACCTGCATCACCACGTAGGTTATGTTCCAAAGACATCAACACCGAAAATAAGAAACAGAAAAATGTAACAAACTGAACATGCGTCTCCTTCTCGCTCTCTGCAGCCCTCCAGGAGAGTGTGATCGTTTCCCTCTATGACTACCCGTCATTTGACCACGCAGAATCGACCATGTGCATCGGGGAACGGGTCACCATCATATCAGAGTATGTGAAGTAGCTCCTAATGTTTCACCCTTGCCCTTGTTACCACCTATACAGTTAGTCATGACCTTTTGTTTTCTCCAACAGCGATGGTGATTTTATGATGGTGAGATCCACAACCACAGGCCGTGAGAGCTACATTCCCACCAACTACACCGCCAAGGTGACACACCGGTAGGTCATTGTCATGAGAACATGTGTTAAGACATCTGTCTCATTACTGTGTGTGTGTGTGTGTGTGTGTGTGTGTGTGTGTGTGTGTGTGTGT
>CALSBV010011423.1:3117668-3162426 GCA_943590825.1 Bovichtus diacanthus | reverse complement strand
GTGTGTGCGCGTGTGTGTGCGCGTGTGTGAGTGAGACAGCGGAGGAGTTGTAGAGAAGTGAAATGAAAGGTGGAGAGTCCCTTGACAGGTGGGAGGAGTCTCTGTGTAGGTGCCAGTGGAGGCAGATGTTTGATGTCTTGTCTCTGCACTCACATGACATCACCCTCTGCCCCACGGTCCTCCTCCAGTGGGGATTATGCTCTGATACTGTTCCAGTGGATTTTCCAAACGTGACATTTTTTTCCTATTGTCTTATTGTGTCTCCTCTCTGTGCAGGTGGCTGTTCACAGACATCAGCAGGTACAAAGCAGTGGAGCTGCTCATGCAGCCTCATAACCAGAGTGGAGCCTTCTTGATCCGAGAGTCAGAGACAAACAGAGGTTCGAGGGTTGTTTCTCTTTTGTCGATTGTGAATTGCTTTAGAAACGTATTCAATTCAAGCCCAACACTGTGGCACTAAATGCAGGTTCCACTGTTTAAAGAGTTTAAATGATATTCTAAAGAGTCAGCTCATTAGAAGGGCTTAAAGGAATACCTCACCCACAAAATGAAGATGAATTTGTGAAGAGAACTTTGTTTTTCTCACATGCCTCCACGGTGAATGAATTGAAGTAAATGGGAGCCATGTTTAACTAATTGTGCAATTGATACACAAATAATTCCTTTAGGGGTGAAGTATTCCTTTAATTTGCTTGAGGTACAACTGGAATTTTGGTTTAGGAAGGATAGGGAATAGTGCTGGAATAAATGACGTGCAAACTTAAGAATCAAGAGCCGTGTAGTTTAACTGCTGCTTCTGTGTGCTATTTTTATGTTCAGGTTGTTACTCGCTGTCTGTCCTGAGTAGGACCAACTCTTCATACCTGGACAGTGTAAAGCACTACCGTATCCCTCAACTCCAAAATGGCTGGGTCTACATCTCTCCAGGTGTCACCTTCCCCTCCCTGCATCACCTGGTGGAATACTATTCAGGTCTGCACTGAGGATTTAATGCTGTTTTCTTGCCTGAACTTAACCAAAGACAACACTAAAAGAGTGATATTAAAATGTCGCCTCCTCTCCTAGAGTCTGCGGGCGGACTGTGCGGTCGGCTGACGGGGCCTTGCTTCATCCAAGGTTTAGACAACGGCAGAGAGGCCAGGCCGATACCCACAACTATCAGGAGGCCTACTGTGAACTGGAAGGACATCAGCAGGTGTGGCAGACTGTGCTTAGCCTTGCTTCTACTGATGACTGCCACAAGGTGTCACTCTGTTACAGTAGCGCATGAGCACCTGGTGGTTAGAAAACAATTGATTAACCACCAGTGAAGCTTATTATTTTCCTTATTTTTTGTTGAGAAAGATGTTGATTCAACTCTGCAGTCATTTGTGGTTTAGTACTGAGTTAACTGAGTGAGAAGTACGGAAGAGTATTCGGGCCAGGCACAAGGTAAAAAAAAAAAAAAGAGAGGAGGAATTTTTTGTCAAACGGTTGAGAATAAAGTCCCATTTTGAGAGTAAAGTCAAAATCTTGTGAATAAAGTAGAAATGTTAAGAATAAGTCGAAATACCCTTTTGACAAAAAAGTAGAAATGACGAGAGTAAATGTTGAACTTAAATCAAACTACTATCTATACTGAAAGTCTGACTTTATTCTCAACATTTTGACTTAATTCTCAAAATGCTAAATAAAATTAAAAATGATTTTTTTTCCCCCCCTTATGCCTGGCCCTACTCCTCTTCCATAGAGAAGTGTGTGCACACAACACTAACAGATATTCCAACAGATCAGACTGTGGTTGTACTGGATATCTACCAGGCTTAATTGTGTGTAAAGTGTGAGTGTAGAGCAGGAGGCTCCTGGAAATGTGCACTTGTGTTCAGTGAACCCACATCATATAAATAAAGGCTACAAAATGTAGCCTACAATAGATTTTGATTATTTGATACAGTATAACTTCTTTCCATTTACGCACCAGTTCAAAATAGTCCATCCATGTTTAGGACAAAGTAATATTGCCATGAGCATTTTATCCAAGTCTTTGAAAATCCCATTCTGTCCCCTCCAGGTCAGTGATCTTCAAGAAGAAGAGAACAGAGTCAGACAACTCTCTGGTGAGCGAGGGGCTGAGGGAGGCCATCACCTCCTACCTGCAAATGACAGAGGGCAACAATCACAGCTGGGACACATGAGGAGAGACAGTGGATCATGTCTGGGAGAAAGAAGTCGGACAGATAGAGTGAAGTCACGTGCTGTCCTGCCTCAACTGCAGTTTGGGCAAGCCATTGGGAGAGGCCATCTGGATGCACAAATGTACCGACCTGGAGTAGCAGGAGGGCCGAGACACTACAACGTTGCCCATGTTGTGACATACTGTATGTCAGCAAGAAGAATGTGTTTTGTTATCAAAGAGGCACACAGTGGAGGTGTGAGCTGCAAGCCAGTGAGATACTGTATGTTCTTAATTGGTTTCAAAAGTCGAATGTTTTTCTTAATTTATAACCTAATATGTACATGCAGTTTGAATGCAATATGAACTATCTTAATTATATTGTAATATGATTGTTGTCATGGCTGTGTTATTGGAATCCAATAAAATATGTTGGCTATGTGATATGTGAGCAACACATACAAATATAATCACCTAAACACAAGAGAGTCTCGTCTGTATTTTCGAGGTAAGATAATGTATATATAGATATAACATGTATTTATCATTGAAGCCACTTGATTCTTGCAGAGTGCGCTTCTCTGCCAGCAGATGCCGCTTAATTACCTCCAATAATTCATCAAAGCCTTCCACTTCCTGCCCGAACAGTTCAGTTCAGGAAGAAGAAATAATGGCGACGCTTATGGGGTCCGAGTCCCCCTGTACTGGAGGAAAGCGAAGAAATTGCAACGGCAATATCGTCACAAAGTTCACGGCTAGTAAAATTACTGGCCAGGGTTTCAGTCGAGGGACGCAGGTAAGAAAAACGATGCATGTTTCGACAGTAAAGACACCCGAAAGTTGGTCGACTGAGACCAGGGACTTGCGCTTGGAATCCAGCCTGGAAATGAAGACGTTGTCGTGGAGACATGACTGGAGATCGAGTCGCCCTGTCAGCGCTGGCTCTACAGCTAGCTACAACATTACGGGTTGTGTTTTAAGTGCAAACCTTATATTTTGACACCACGAGTTACGGACAATAATATTTGCTCGCAGACGAGGCAAATGCCGTTTGCATTACAACAAGTGTATGAAGCAAGCTCCGCTTTAAGTGGGTCTTTTGTTGTTAGCCCCACGTTAGCTTAGCATTATGTGCCAGGTTAACTACGATACAGAAACGCTTTGAACTGGAGGTTTGACGGGCTGTTGTTGTTTTTATCATCGTATTAGGGGGTCAATGTTACTATAGAGCCCGTAGTTCAATTTGGTAAGCGCTTAAATCACGTAATGAACAGCAGTTGCATTTGCTAATGTTAGCAAACGGGGTAACATGAGCTAACGTTAGCTAGCTAAGCCAGCTGAACAGCTCAGGTGATTACGTAACGACACACAAACCACAATAACTATCGTTCCCATAAATGGATAGGCCACAACAGCTGTTTGCACAAGTTAACGTTTGCGGGTTTATTTTTATGTCCACGCAATTTGTAACTTTGGTGCACACATTTGTTCGGTTAGTTTCGATATAACGTCAACGTTAGTTGACAAACTGTTGTGATCTTACACCCTCGTGACCGTAGCCCTTAAATTCCAAAGATAATAAAACCATTTATTCATGTTAAGTCAGGGTCGTGCCTGTTACTTTCCTTGCTGACTTGCAGTTTTCAAGGTAGTTCGTCCCAGTGGTAAAGTAACATGTTGGTATGATGCAGACCTCCTTAAATCAAAAAATATCCATAATAACCTTGAATATGTGTCATTTTAAAAACATTTTTCAAGACCGCTCAGTGTTTAGACAGCTGTCATAATTTCAACACTTCGCAAAGCATATACAATTGTATTGAACATTTCTCAGCAATATGAAAGACGTGATTAATAATTGCACAAATATGAAGGGTTACTCTGTGATCAAGTGAGAATTTCAAACTATGGAATCAGTTTTTAATGCTCATTGGGCTGCAGGATCTGTCAGTATTGCATTTTTTAAATGGTTGGATAGTAATTTCTTGGTTTGTTTTTGGAACGGATTGCCTCTGATTCCTTAGATATATGGTTTCAGTATATGATTATTCCATATCTTGAATGAGAAGAGTTATACTGTGACATTTGTGAGTTTCTTGTTTTAGCCATACTGATTTTCAGGACTTTTAAAGGCGCTTCGGTACCTGTTGGGTGGCTGTTGGCAATGGGAGGATTGGGCTTTTTTGCTGTCACCAAACTGATCGTCTGTACTGAGGAAATAATCCCCTGATTTTACAAAATATGTCTCCCTTGCAAAAAAAAAAAGAGATCTCAGCTTTTTAATATTCTGTTTCTACTAACAGCCATGTAAAGTGAGGCCTTATTATGTAATTCATGCATATCTTTCAAAAGTCACAATGTTGTCACAGCCCTTTTTTCTTTTTTTAAAGAGTTTCAACAGTGATGACTTCTGTCACAACCAGAGAGAAATTCATGCATTCATTACTTGAGTCAATAAATACACGTGTTATTTATATATATATATATATATATATATATATATATATATATAAATATATAGCTTTAAGATTTAGCTGCACCTTATGGCCTTGCTCCACAACACATTTGCACCCATTGACTATGAGTCAGATTACCACTCTCTCTAAAGTTTTTTTATTATTACAGCAAGGGATCAAAAACAAATCTGCTGAAGTTGTTTTTAGTTTCTGTTCTCCTTGTTGCAGTAGCCTGCTATGTGACCTTAATGCTTAACTAATCTCATTTAAAAGAAGACTCAAAACCTTCCTATTCTCAGGGACATTCTATCATATCCTTTTTTTTCTTTTTTTTTTACCTAAAAATCCCAGACACAGCAAACTGACATCAAAGAACTAGCGGCGATGTAGGCCGACTGTTGTCACCTCACATCGCCTGCTTCTCGGCAGAAAAGTCGCACTTGAAGACACTGCAAAAACTACCGCCAACTACCACGTACGTTCTCCGCCTGCATAAGAGGAACTATCTCCATATTAGCTGGCGGCGGTAGTCTGTATTTGTCATTATAAAAGGAAAACCTGAAAATCTAGGGCTGTGGATTCACACAGCTCTCGCTCACCACTTCTCTTCATTCCAGGTGGCCGTGTCAGGAACATATCCATGTATTGGAATGATCAGATGAGATGAAGGTGAAAACTGAAAAGAGCCTCTGTGTGTGCCCTCTTGAATTTAGTCGTTTGTTTGTTTTCCTCAAGTCCGTTTCTCAGAGGGCTCCGCTGAAAAGCCGCTGACGAGGGTCGACTAGTGCTTACAGTGCAGGACACACTGCAAAAACTAGGGTGACAGACTCACCGACAGTCTGACATTGGCCGACCGATGGCTTTGTGTGTCAGAGCCTTAAAGCACACTGTGCTTTCCTTTCTATGAAACATGCTATTAAGGCCAAAATAAAATGTGTGTTTTTTTCCTTCTAAATTGCAGCCTGACATCCACTAGTACAACTAAAGCTCTTTTTGAAAACCTCTCTAAATCCTAATGCAAATAACCATACATTTTCAGGGTGTAAATTGCACTATTTAAGGTTGCATCTGTTTGTGTGTCTTAGCTCCCAGGAGGTCTGCTCCAGGAAAGAGATAAACGGGCCAAGTGGCATGGCATCCCTACTGTGCTGCAGAGGCTCCACGAGAGCAGCCATCCCAACAGTGACCTCTCCCAGGCCCACAGCTTTCTTAAGGTAGCCACACGGCACTAGTCCATCCAACAATGAGGCTGTGGGATTACTGGTTTTTGCCACTTGTTGCTGAATATTTTACTTTGGCGCCTTGGTGATGTAAATTACATGTGGACAATGGTTTTTGTCAGGTATTATCATCCCAGCTCTCCATGGAAGCCATGTCTTTTGTTACGGAGGACAGGAAAACTGCTCAGGAATCCACCTTCCCCAACACGTACACCTTTGACCTCTTTGGTGGAGTCGATGTAAGTTTGACATTCCTAGTGCTTGATGCTCTGTAATTATTAGACTTTGGAGAAGCTTGTTACTTCTGGACAATCCGTTGTCATGTAGTACAACTCATACGGGGACACTGTAGATGTAAATCCAGTATTTGCTCACAGCATTGAACCCAATTTTCTATTTCCCTAAAGCTGCTCGTGGAGATCTTGATGAGACCCACATTAACTATGCAGAAGAAGAAAAACAATAGTAAGTAGTGACATCACATATGTGAATATATCTGCTTTTAACGAGAGTTAACACTTATTTTACATGATGATAATTTATTTATATTTCAAGATTTGTCTGTGTTTCTGTTCCAACAGTGAATGATGACTTGGTCAAGGACTGCCTTAGTGTTCTCTACAACTGTTGTATATGTGTAAGTATCCTATTACATTTTATACATACCAGAGAAATGTCAGAGGTGCAATATACCTTGCTTCAATTTAGCGCATGTGAAAAACTAGTAAGTAAAGTATTTTTCTTGCAGTTGGTTTGTGCTGTTATATTGTCTCAACACATTTTTACAGACAGGAATAGGCATGGTTTAGTTAAGTGCACATTTTCTTCTTTCAATTCATAGACGGAGGGCGTCACCAAGAGCCTGGCAGTGAGGGACGACTTTGTTCTGTTTCTCTTCACCCTGATGACAAACAAAAAGACCTTCCTACAGACTGCTACCCTGATTGAAGATATTCTTGGAGTCAAAAAGGTCAGAGTTATACTTGTATTAAACATTGTTTATAGCCCCTACGAAGTCACTTTGATTTATGATTTGTCACATTTGGTGAGTGAGCAATCTTCTTAAAAAAAAGTCAGTCAAATTTCATTATTAATCTTAATTTTTCTGTGAAAATAACAACCTTTTTAAAATTAAAATAAAAGTGCTCTGCCGATACATTTGTAGTGTCATCTGTTGTCCATGTACAAACACCTCTAATGCCAGAATGATTGGGCCTGGCTGAGCTGCTATTACCCAAATGTCACACCCATGCCTTAATTTAGGAATCATGCTGTGTTTCGCTTAAATTTCTCTTGATATTCTTTATTTTTTAATGCAGGTCACTATCTATGCTTAGCTCTGTGTAGAGAAAGTATTGTAATATACCAGATTACTTGACAAACGTTGTGTACTTTGTAGTCTGTGATCTTGCTTTTTATTTACATTTTCTTAAACCTAGACGTTATATAGTACGTGTCTTACTAAATCTTCTAAATGTTTAAAAATTGCTACTCCATCAATGTGTTGTGGTGCCTGCAGGTGGAAAGTGTATAGACACCACACTTATATAGCTTGTGCATCTTAATTTTAAGTTGGAGCCTTAGGTAGATTGCAAAAATGGGGTTGCTTTGTATTTTCTCCTCCATATTTCTGGTCCTGGTAGTGTTAATTGGTGGTGAAGACAACTAGGAGCAGTTTTGACAAAACTATGTACTCTTCTTTTTGGTAATAATGACCGATATGGGTGTTGGTAGTCTAGTGTTCTAGTGGTCAGGCTTTCAAATAGAATACCAGAAGGTTGTGAGTTCAATACCCTGAGCAAGGCACTTAACCCCGAGTTACTCCAGGACTGTCCCTGTAGTTACTGTATGTCGCTCTGGATAAGAGCATCTGCTAAATGACATGTAATGTAATGATATAGATTAATTTTCAAAAACTCTGAATTTAGTGTATATAGAACATGCATGTCCTCCTCTGTTTTTAAGTGCTTTGTTCCAGTACTTCAATGGTTTTTATTTCCCTGTTAATTAAGCCTGGCAAAATAAATTATGAACCATTGCTACAATAATGGAATGAGAAACCAATGCAGGATACAATTGACCCTTTTATCTATTATGCCGTTTGTTTGTTGCTAGTATTCAAATGAAAAGTCAAAATTATATTATGTATGTTTTATCGGTAAATATATTTTCAGCTTTTACCCATAAACTGATGAAAAAAATGAAATAATCTGCTTCAATTTTAACATGTAGCAGATTCCGTTAGTCGATCTCACAACTTGTTAAGTGCATAAAATAATAAATGTCTGATTTCTGTCTGCTTTCAGTTTGGTAACAGTTCATATGTTTGCATTTCCAGGAGATGATCCAGTTAGAGGGCATCCCCAACCTGTCAGGCCTGGTCCAAAGCTTTGATCAACAGCAACTAGCCAACTTCTGCCGCATTCTATCTGTCACCATCTCAGAACCTGATGTAGGAAACGACGACAAGCACACCCTGTTGGCCAAAAATGCACAGCAGAAACGCAATGCCAGCCCCTCGCGGGCAGAGGTCAACCAGGGTAGGTTGTCTTCAGAGTACGGAATCCATGCTGTTATGCATTTTGTGCCATTGCAAAAGAATGGATCACTAAAATGTGAACTATCAATACCCTTTCTCCACTAGTAACCCTGCTGAACATCCCTGGCTTCATTGAGCGGCTGTGTAAGCTGGCCACTAGGAAAGTGTCTGAGGCCACCGGAGCTAACTTCCTGCAGGAGCTGGAGGACTGGTACACATGGCTGGACAATGCTCTGGTCCTCGATGCCCTCATGCAGATGGCTACTGAGGAGGCTGAACAAAGCAGTACAGGTGAGACCAGAGTCAATTGTGCTGCCCGTTCTTCACATTCTTATAATTCTATTAACTTTGATATACTGTATATTATATTTTTATTTTTTCCCCCTCACCTCCAGAGTCATCAGATGAGAGTTCCCTGGCTACCAGCCCTCTGAGACATCGACTGCCCCAGTCCATGAAGATCGTCCATGAGATCATGTATAAAGTGGAAGTGCTCTATGTGCTGTGTGTGCTTCTTATGGGCCGACAGAGGAACCAGGTACTTTACAAAATCATCCCTTCCCTCCTTGTGATATAAGCTAGAGTGTTGGGTCCAAGCAGAGTTGAACTGTATTTCACGGAGTCCTGTATCGTGTGTCTGCACAGGTCCACAAGATGCTGGCTGAATTCCGTCTTATCCCGGGGCTCAATAACCTGTTTGACAAGCTGATCTGGAGGAAATACACTGCCTCGAATCATGTGGTCCATGGCCAGAATGAGAACTGCGACTGTAGTCCGGTATGAACTTTCAACACTCTCCTTGGAAACTGGCTCTGGGTAATTAAATTAAGCGAAAAGTTAAGTATAACCATTAACACTCTTTATTCTCATTGTGCAGGAAATATCCTTTAAAATCCAGTTCCTGAGACTACTTCAGAGTTTCAGTGATCACCATGAGTAAGTAACCCTTAATGGGAATGCATTGGATCTGATTTCTCCTTTCAAGTTATTGTATTAGGCCTGTACCAAATGTCATTTTGAAGCTTATTTTGAAATTTTTGAATGAAGCTTAAAATGTCTTTTGTCATATTTCATGATGTCATTACCCTAAAAAGATAAAATCCTTGAACAAAATCCTAAATTTGAACAAAGAGATCCATCCAATTAAATGTATGTCTTTTAAAAAAAAAAAAAAAAAAAAAGTTAAATCAACTTACTGTAATAGTGTTAGAGACTAAATGTATATATTTTTGTTATTGTGGTTATATAAGTTATGGTGCTTTTAGTTAAACAGTGTTTTGACTGTACTGAATATGTTCTTTGAAAGGCTAAACGGCAACAAATTGAAGCGGAATATTTCGTTTGATGTAATATTTCCTAAATTGTTTATCTATCTTTTTTTCAAAACATTTTGGTCTTAACAACGCTGTTATTATACTCGCTCTTACATTATTGGAAATGTTTAGATCACACAAGTTGGAAAGAGTCCTACCCATTCCACTGGAATCTTTATCTACAAATAGTATAATACTAATATTAGTGTAGTCTAATGTTATATAATTAATGAATTAATAAATAAATTTAAAAAAGGTGCAGCATCAAATATTGATTTATAATTTGAATGTCAACCTTATGACTGAACCTTCCAACTATTCTATACAGTCCTATGTTTGACATTTGTTGACCTGTCTTTCAGAAACAAATACCTCCTGCTGAATAGCCAGGAGCTGAATGAACTGAGTGCCATATCCATGAAGGCTAACATCCCTGAGGTGGAAGCACTGGTCAACACAGACAGAAGCCTAGTGTGTGACGGGAAGAAGGGCCTCCTCACACGCCTCCTCACTGTCATGAAGAGGGAGCCTCCAGACTCGTCATTCAGGTCAGCGTCACACCGGCCAAAGATTAAAATGCAAGCGATAAGGCATTGTCCGCCTTCTTGAAAGAGTCCCCCTGTATTGGAGCAGCAGGCTCTCTGCTATTTTTTAAATGGTTTCTCAAGAATTGACTCTAGTTCTGCTTTTTGTAGCTTTGCTGAAGCTTTCTTTTGTGTATGTAGGTTCTGGCAGGCAAGGGCAGTGGAAAGTTTTCTCAGAGGAGCCACCTCCTATGCAGACCAAATGTTCCTCCTGAAGAGGGGGCTACTAGAGGTAAAACTACAACCACACGTTGTTTTTCTCCTGAAGACGGTCCACATTGCACAGATCTGTCCTTGATTTTGACATCTCTTGAATGAATAGCCGCTCACTCTCTGCTTCCATCCCTCGACAGCACATCCTGTTTTGCATCATAGATAGTGGCTGTACATCTCGGGACGTCCTACAGAGCTACTTTGATCTGCTTGGAGAGCTCATGAAGTTTAACATTGATGCCTTCAAAAGATTCAACAAATATGTCAACACTCCAGAGAAGGTATAATTGTACAGCTTGCATGCGTTACAGAAATGTACATGCTGGCACAACAAAATAAAGTTTTACAAGCACTTCTCAGCATGTGTGTGGTGTATGAACAAGTGTGTGTGATCGTATCGTTCGACGTCTCTTCTGTAGTTTCAGACCTTCCTGACGCAGATCAACAGTTCTCTGGTGGACTCTAACATGCTGGTGCGCTGCATCGTCCTTTCATTGGACCGCTTTGAGAGCCAGACTGAAGATGTCAAAGGTAAACAGGGATGGAACATTTAACCATGTAGACTAGTTGATTAGAACATATAAAGAAAAGTTACTGAAATAATTTTTTGGTTTTGGATGGATTGATCATTGATTTTAAACATTTTTTATTTTTATTTTTTTTAACTATTTAGATTGTTGTTCCTGTCCTTATTCCTGTTTTGTTAAGGTCTTTGGGGCTGTCATTTGATAAAGGCACACATAAGGATGGATGCATTTTGTCAAATAGTTGCTGTTTTGACAGAATGTAAAATAATGGTTTGTGTAAATGGAGAAAAAATCATTAAAAAAAAGGCTGTCATGGAGTGACAGAGTATATTGACAAACATGTATCAAGTCCTAGATTAAACTGAGAACATCTGTTAAATATTGCTCCATTTACAAAGGTGTTTTCAGATCCTTTTCTATTTGACTGAGCTGGGAAAAAAACGAAAAATACTTCCTTCTACTCTTCACAATTTTAGATGGAAGTGCTATTTCTTTAAGACATTTTTAAGCATTGATTTCAGTGTTCTGCGTTTTTCCCAGTGGTGGAAGTGCTTTCTGAATGCTGCCTGCTGTCCTACATGGCCAGAGTTGAGAACAGGCTGTCCTTCCTCTTCCGACTAATCAACATCATCAACGTACAGACGCTCACACAGGTCTTGTTCCACTTTCACTTTGTCACATGTATTCAGAGAAGCAGAAGGAATTATTGGACACACAGATTTGACCAAATAAATGGAAGATATCATAATGTAAACTTAAAGTAAAGTCTGCTACAATTAGCATTTTAATATAGTTTTATTTGTGAGGAGTGTGTAATGTGATCCAGAATAGTTCATTCCTCAAATCTTGTACCTTTCTGCATCCATCCATCTCATATTTCCCGCAGGAGAATGTGAGCTGTTTAAACACCAGTTTGGTGGTTTTGATGTTGGCCAGAAGAAAGGCTAAACTGCCCTTCTACCTCAACGCCCTGCGGGAGAAGGAGTATGCTGAGAGGTACCCGGGCTGCCTGCTCAACAACTTCCACAACCTACTGCGCTTCTGGCAGCGCCACTACCTCAACAAGGACAAAGACAGCACCTGTCTGGAGAACGTGAGTAGCTGTCACTCTTTCCTGAACTTGCCTTTTATTTCACCAAAGGTCTACACCAGCTGCATCACACAAGCAGCAAGTCGGCAGCATGATGTGCGAGTCCCGTCTCGGTGTCTACTGTTTACGTTTTGATATTGTGAATTTGTTTCAGAACTAGATTTGAATCAATTACAAATGATATCTTCAGAATAGTTATCTCAGTCAACTCAAACAAACATTTAGTTTGGGCTGTATATTTATCTGTCCTGTTTAGTTGAATGAAAGTGTAGTGTAGCTCTGTCTCACCGGCTGTGTGCAGGAGCAGGAGCTGCTAAAGGCAGAGTAGTCTGCCTGTCCCAATGGTGAGGTTGTCATACTTTGTTCTTGTTAGCCTTGCAGTAAAGCTGCATTATTCAGTAATTTGACCCATTGTTGACATCAAATACTATCTCCAATGTGAAAGGCTTCTCTGCAGCTCCCCTCAGCTTTTTATAATTTTTTTACTTGAGTTATTTCACACTCACTGCTCTCATCAGCATTGTTTCTAGCTGAAGCACGCAGATATTTTTAGTGTGAAGGATCTGTACGCTACTGGTCCAGACAGATAAAGTTAGTGACTAGCAGGTGAACATGGTGGAGCATTGAGCCACTGAAGAGCCAGATATTTATCTCACGAGTTTCGCCGGACAAAGACATTCGTCAGGTGGACGAAAACAGAACTCCTTATGGATGCTAATGTTGCTTCGCAAATGCTGAATGTGTAAATGGGCAGAACTGTTTGCTAACAAATTAGCCGTAACAATTTATATGGGGTTGTCAATGTTGTGTGTTTGCATGTTCCGCTGCCCCCAAGTGGCAGAAAATGCAAGTCCATGCCTGTTTCTACATATTTGTGTGTAACACAAAAGCTGTAGCTGCTCAAACATATAAAGTGTCAAGTTGATATAACCTCATTTACCGTATTATTAAACCCTTGTGCCTCACTTTAAAAAAAGTTGCTCTGAAAATGTACATGTCAAAAAAACTGCCATAAAAATACTACACATTAACATTATTTTTCACTTTCACTGGGTTAAATCTTTTTAACAACTATTCATTCGTTTACAGAATTTGAACCCTTTTAAATGTCAGTTTGTAAATAATGCTACTGTTTGTTATGGAAACCACAACAATTTCATTATTTTCTGTATACTAAATGCAAGGGGGAGTTTTTATTTACAGTCTGAGATGTTTCACCGATGAGCAACAATATTGATTTTGAAAAAATTGAAATACAAAAAATAACAATTTTGAAGCCAGGGCTCTAGATGTAAAGACTTGTATAATATAGTGCATGCTTTTATGCTGTAATTGGACATTAGTTCAACAATTATCTTTTTTATGGGTTTCAATGTCGTCAGTTTATTATAGACTTATTATAGGAGCTGAGATTGAATTTCCACAAAAAAAACAACCAAAATGATTGAAAAATTAAAAAGCCCCTATTAAGGCACAAGGGTTAATGGTGAAATTACCAGCTAAGTTGTATGTAACGTGACAAATAATTGCAGCTACTAACCATTACCACACACTGTGGTGAGCTAGTTAATTAAGAGGCCGTCAATAACGAGCACTAAGTCAAAAATGATTCTTATTGTTCTGAATCCTCTGTGGTCTCCCTCTCAGAGCTCCTGCATCCCCTTCAGCTACTGGAAGGAGACGGTGTCGGTGCTGCTGGGCTCAGACAGGACTTCTCTGTGTGCCATAGCGAGCTACATTGATGAGCCCTACATGGATCTGGACAGAGACCTGCTGGAAGATTAATCTCCAGTGTGTGCACTCAGTGTGCCAGGGGGGTGGGGCGGGGCAGACAGTCACAGGGAGCATGGACACCTAAAGCTGGTGATGACTCTGAGCTGAGCCATCCGGGCGCTTTGTGACTGCGTTCTGGATGTAAAGACTCGCCTGTTTTCTGTCTGTACCTTCGCATTGATGCCGTCATCACAGATGTGATGGGGACGTAATTTGCCTGACAGTCATCTTCTCACTAAATAACCAACTTCTTCTTCTTCAAAGGAAGAGGAGGAAACCTGTATGCCCGCCCCAGATTGCCCACATTGTTTAACAGACAATTAAAGGACCTTGCGAAATGACACCTGCATTGGTTATTTGCTTTAGGTGAAATTCCAATAGAGCCTTTTATATAACCTATACAAAATTCTATGAAAACAAATATGTATGATTCAACAAAGTATATGTTAGAAAAAAGATTCTTTTCACGTGGATTTGGTTTGGAAATGACCACAGTTTAATCCGTGACCCAGATGTGCAGGTCAGCGGTGCGTCACAGGGCCTCTCTCTCCCACTACTGACACACTCTCTGCTGACTCCGTGCCACTCCACTGCCTGACCCGTGGGGGAAGCTGGTGATTATTAGAGTTTTTGCAGGGGTCTTCTCAATGAACAGCATTTTCATTTAACCTGTCTATGGGTCTATTGTATTAGGTGGCTATTGTTGATTGGTGCTTTCTGGCTCTACTCTGCACATTTAGGTAGCTTGTGGGCCGGCTGACATGTTTCACAAATCACACGGGGCTCGTCTCACCTGAAACCATCCACTCTGTCGTGGCTTCAGAAGCTTCACCCAGGGACTCGTTTCTTTACCAGGTTATTTTTGTTGATTTTTCTTTTTGTCTTGTTGAAAACAATGACTTTTAGCTCTGGTTAAACTGTAGAATAAAACCTTGCACAGATTAAATTGTTTTTATTGTTTATTATATTTTACCACATTTTGTTGATTTTTAAATACATTTTCATTTTGTAACAATTTGTATCCATGTTGTGAGAGATGCTTTGGGAAGAGAATAAACTATGCAGGCGTTAGTGTTTAAAATACCACTTTCATTGTTCCAGTCCACACACAGAGTTTATGTGAATTAGCCTTCTGCCACTTTCTCTGGTCTCTCAAAATCTTTGACTACAAGCTGAGAATGACAATCTTTCTATGTGATGGCTCTATTTTGCATGGCACCACTTGATCTTAAGCCTGGATAAAGATGAAGCAGTGGGCACGGCTATGTTGATGTGTTCACGGCCTGAATGTGCAGCTGTTTTTATGGAAAGTGGAAGATGCAGCAAAGCTGATTTGGTGTCTCAAATTAAACGGACCCAACCTGAGATAAGTACAAATGGATGAGCTACCTCATATTTTATCCTGACAACCGTACAGATCAAACCACTTCTAATGACGAGTGTACAGTTTTACTCTGAGCATGTCATGAGTCATAATAAATGTTCATGTGAATGTATAAGGGCATTTCTACAGTTGATGCCATGAGTTGCTAGTGCTATGCCGCCTTGGGATGCGAACACAGACGTCCTTTACACTTTGAAAGCCTTTTATTTGCTTTAAAGCTAATTAACCAGAAATGTTTCCTTTTTTTTTTTTCCTTCTAGCTTTCATTCAGCATGTCTTAAATCTCTTACTGCACATACTTTGAAATAGTTCATCTTTTGTGCTTTGCAGTGAAGTTGATACAAGTACACTTTACAAGTGCTTCTCTGTTACAAATTCTCAAGTTTCTTTGCTGGATGCCCGAGATAAATGCTATGGTTTCTTGATAACATGATGTGATTTGACACAGGGTACTTCTGCAGTGGTGTTACATTCTTAGTGCTGATCGTATGTTATCATTGATCCGAACCCCCTCTTCTCACTCCGGTCATTCACCATGGAAGTCAATGAGGCTATTGGTTTAAAAACATGAATGTTGTGAGCGCTCTTCTGGAGCAATTATATAAACAATCTCTGAACCCTGACATCTGTAGCTTTGTGATCTGAATTTCAGAGAGAGTGATCCCTCTGTTTGATGCACAAGAGAATTGGTTCTCAACACTTAATGCTGTATGTGGCGTGATCTGCTCCTAGTAGGCCTTAGATTTCATTCATTAGTTTGTATAGAAAATGGTGAAATGTTATCCCCTTGGCCAAGAACATGCTGCACAGTGTTAAACATGACACTATTTGAATTTTTTTTTTTTCTTCTCTTTTTTTAGATCTTTGACTTTTATTAAATGGAGATTCATGTAATGTTTGGCATGAGGAGGATATTGAGACATTTTGCATCAGGTCCTAAACTCTCACAGCTCGGACCATGTGGTGCTGATTTGATCAAATAGGATTGTGTCTCAGTCACCATCGTAGATCTATAGTGTTTGTTGACCTTTTAAGAGATGCGGACAGTGGATAATATTCATGGTGTGAAATCTAAATCATTCATTTTAGATAACTTATGTTTTTTCATGTGTTGGCATTTGAGTAATGCATACAACCTCCACACTGTTGTGTTAAAAATTCACCTGCACCCTTCAGTCTCAATCTCTTTCTAACCCTGTTTGACCATCAAACAAACAGACTATAACTACTTCTGTAACCAACTTTCACCCACATGTTCCTCCTAATGCTGGTATTGAACTTCATTTTCCTTATTTAACAGCTGTTTGTCAAATTAATAATATAATAAATTCTTCTTTAGACCTTCTTTGTGGGATTTCTATCTTTATCACATATTTACACTGAAACAAAACACAAAGTCATATTTAAAGTAAATATTTGACGTCTTTATTTTGGTGCGTCGTCACAGTCACGCACAGCTGTTGCAGCTGGCTGGCTGTGATATGTCTGGTCGCAGCGTTCAGCCTCGCATCACTCAGCATGCTGAAATACACAGGACAGGGATGTTTATTAGCAACCACATAAACAGTGTCACAGAGTTACTCATGACTGCACTAAAGATCACATGAGAGGGCTATGCGGGGTCATCCTCAACACAGGATTACATGCAGTCTCTGCTCAGATTAGTCCTTGTTCTGAAGCCCGCTGGCTAATTTTAATAAATACTTCTAAAAGGTCATACAATTCGGAAGCATACTGTAATATGAAATGTATTTAGTTTACTAACCTTGCTACCTTGGTCCCTGGTGCGGACCCGGAGCTTGTTGACCTGCGATTCGGCCGTATCGGCCCTCTCCTCTGCATCGTCGAGCTCATGCTGGAGCTTCCTGTTCTTGGAGAGGTTGGTGTTTGCCTGCTCCTCCTGCGGAGAGGAGGAAAAGGAAGAATCTTCAGTTATTTTCCACTATTTAAACCACTCCAGCTATAGTTAATGATGTGGTTAAGATGATCATTTATCACTGACTGTACAATAATACTAAACTACTCATAGTGGACTCACCGCTTCTTCAGTCTGTCTCTTGTAACTCTTCACCTTCACCTGCAGCTTGTCGATGAGGTCCTGCAGGCGGACCAGGTTCTTCTTGTCTTCCTCACCCTGCACAGACATCACAAGGAGCTCTTAAAAAAACATTCATTCATATTTTACACCGCGGCCTCATGTGCAAACACCCTGTTGGTTTACCTGGTAGGAGAGCTCTTTGATTCTCCTCTCGTACTTGCGTACTCCCTTCTGATACTCTTGGCTTTTCTTTTGCTCGGATTCCATTTCATTCTCCAGTTCTTTGACCTACCAGAAAATGATCAGTCCACTCATTACAAATTACAAACAAAAGAGGTGGGACAGTGACAACATAAGCATTTAATTTGTCTCGTCTCTCACCCTGGCCTCCAGCTTCTGGACCTGCTTCTTGCCGCCCTTGAGGGCGATCTGCTCAGCTTCGTCCAGACGCATCTGCAGATCCTTTATCGTTTGCTCCATGTTCTTCTTCATTCTCTCCAGATGGGCGCTCGTGTCCTGCTCCTTCTTCAGCTCCTCTGCCATCATGGCTGCCTACAAGAAGAGGAGCACTGTTAAATGGACATGAAGTAATTCTATAGTCAAGATCAAATGACTGAATATTACTGACACAGTGAAGGCTGAAAATCAACCAGATTACTATTAAACCCCCTGAAGATTCATTTTGAGTTATTCTGCAGTGTACATTTTTATTCCATTTCTTACATCAGTGATGGCCTTTTTGGCCTTCTCCTCTGCATTGCGGCACTCCTGCACGGCATCGTCCACCTCATTTGACAGCATGGACAGATCATTCTCCAGCTTCTTCTTATGGTTGATCAGTCCAGTGTTCTGCAGCAAAAAATAATCACTTTAGGAGTAATCTCGGGATTAAAATGTCAGTTTATCTTTTCTTCAATATGGTTTATTTAACTTCTAAAACTGGTAACCACTACTTGGGACCAAGTAATCAGAGCAGCTAAACTAGAGAGTAATAAACGGTCTTACTTTCACAGAATATTTTCACCTAACAATCTCAAATACTAGCTAGCTTGGAAACTCTGCCCATCTACTGAAAGTAAGTGACCATCCTTTGATGAGCCCAGTTATTTATTTGAAGTGATCTATTTTTCATGAAAGCCCTGCAGGTTTTTAAAAAAATGCTTCTTCCTACCTGAGAGTGCAACAGGTTAACTCTCTCGGTGGCCTCGAGCAGCTCATGCTCAGCTAGCTTGCGTGCACGATCGTTCTGCTCCAGCTGAGCCCTTAGCTCCTCCACCTCAGCAGTCAGCAGGTTGTTGCGGCGCTCCGTCAGAGCTACCTGCTCCTTCAGCTCCTCGTTCTGGTGAATAGTGTCATCCAGCTCCAACTGAATGTCCTGGAGTCACAGATCATGTACAAGCAAAATATTTAGATCGATGGAATTTGTTCCACGTACTAACGAATGTGACACGTCGGGTTAAGTTCCGGCTATTAGGTGGACTCACTTTGATCTGAACCTGTAGGTTTCTCAGGAGTTTCTGGGACTCTGAGGCCTGCCTGTTGGCATGGCTCAGCTGCACCTCCATCTCATTAAGGTCGCCCTCCATCTTCTTCCTCAGGCGCACAGCCTCGTTTCGAGACTTTGCCTCGGCATCCAAGTTAGCCTGCATGGACTCCAGTGTTCTCTGGTGGTTACGGCTAGAATTTGAAAGACATCAGAGTGAAAATTGTTTGTATGGCGTGGTTGATGGGATAGAATCAGATATGCTATTATGAAGGACAAAAAGAGTAATCAACACATCCTACCGAAGGTTGTCAATTTCCTCATCCTTCTCCGCCAGCTTCCTGTCAACGTCTGCCTTGATCTGGTTAAGCTCCAGCTGGATGCGGAGAGTTTTGCTTTCTTCATGCTCAAGAGTGCCCTGAGACAGACAGACAGACAGACAGACAATGAATGCTTAAAGATGTTCTGTGGGTCATCTGTCAAAAGAAATCCCAGAACACAAGAAGGAGGAAGTAAGGGAACTTGGCAAACTGCTTACTTCAGCTTCCTCCAAGGCAGCTTGAATCTCACTTTTCTCCATGTCCAGACCCTTCTTAATTTTCTCCAGTTCATGGATGGTCTTCACTCCCTGACTGATTTGATCTGACAGGTCAGCGATCTCCTCTGGGGGAGTAGATTTAGAAAAATTGTTTGAATTTGTATAAAGCAAAAACTAAACTGTTTTGAATCAGCCTTCTTACTGGGTATTCATGATGTGAGCTACAACTACAGGTACCTTGGAGGTTCTTGTTCTCCCTCTTCATGGTCTCCAGATGATCCAGGGACTCCTCGTAGGAGTTCTTCAGTTTGAAGAGCTCTGTGCTCAGGCCACGAGACTCTTTTTGAGAGGACTCTAGCTCTGACTGGCACTCTTCATACTTCTGTTTCCACTCTGCTAGCACCTTGAGGAAACAATAAGACACATTTTTGCATTTGAGCAACAGTCACAAGTTGACCTTGTTCTACATGTTACCAGAACCCCATACTACCCCGTCCACAAGACCGATGCACAAATGAAGTATTATTTATCTGACTAAATAGGGTGATGTCCCTTGACGACTGCATAAGCGATCCTTTGTTATAGTTGGTATCTGCTAATACCTTGTCAAAGTTGCGCTGCTTCTTGTCCAGGGCAGCAGCTGAAGCATTGGCACGCTCCAGATCAATGACCAGGTCCTCGATCTCTGTCTGGAGCCGATGTTTAGTCTTCTCCAGGGAGGAGCACTTGGCATTGGAAGCCTCCACCGTCTCTTCAGCATCCTGCAGACGCGTCACCAGCTTTTTCCTAATGAGGCAAACACATTTGATGCTCACGCATTCAAACAATCATTGTGTACCCTCAAATTCTGTAAGTTAAAAAAGCACATCTCACTCACTTGGCTTCCTCCAGCTCCTCGGTTCTCTGGATGGCATCAGTTTCATACTTAGTCCTCCACTGAGCCACCTCAGCATTGGCCTTGGACAGACCTCTCTGTATCTCAGACTTGGTCTCCTGCTCCTCGTCGTACTGCTCTCTCAGAAGATCACAGTCGTGTCGAGATGACTGTAGCGCATGGGCCAGGGCGTTCTTAGCCTTAAGAGACCAATCATGATGGTAAAGAGCAGTTAGTCGAGTGGAGGAACTCGGAAATTTTGGAAAGGGTAGCTACCAGTATTGTGAATAACCACTGCTAACTGAAGCAATGATATGGAGCTGACCTTACTCTCCTCCTCCAGCTGTTTCTTGAGCTCCTCGACATTCTGGCTGAAGGAGTTCTTGGCACGCTGGAGCTGGGAGACCATGGATTCCCGCTCTTCAAGCTTCCTGCTCACCTCGGCTGCGTGGATTAGGAAAGGGGTACCTGTGTTACTAACCGGTCTGTGAAATGTGTTTGTGAGAGTTATTATAAAATGAAAGCTCCTTACCACTCTCAGCCTGAGCACGGGCTTTTTGGGTGTTGGTGTCATTGAGCTGCCTCTGGAGCTCTTCGGCCTTGGCTTTAGCCTCGTTCATTTGGTCTTCATACAGGCGACACATCTTCTCTGAAGTGGCCTGCAGACAAGAGATGGAAATGTGAGTTTTCTTTTGAGGGATGTAGTTTGGCCCCTTACAACTGTAAAACTTTTTAGTTTGTCAATCCTCTACCTTGCCCTTGGAGAGCTGCTCCACAGTGGAGGTCAGATCATCGACCTCCATCTTGGCCTCGCTCCTCTCCTTCTCCAGCTTCTGCTTGACTCTCTGCAGGCTGTCGATCTGCTCACTCAGCTCCGCAATGCTGTCAGCGTGCTTCTTCCGCAAGGTCGCAGTCGTGGCCTCGTGGTGCAGCATGGATTCCTCCAGGTCTCGACGCAACTTCAGGAAATCTGCTTCTCTCTTCTTGTTGAACTCAATCTGGGCCGAGGTGGCCCCACCAGCCTCCTCCAGGCGCTCGCTCAGCTCTTCCAGCTCACGAGCCACATCGGCACGCTGCTTCTCCACTTTGGCCCTGCAAGCCCGGTCGGCCTCCAGCTCCTCCTCCAGCTCCTCTGTACGAGCCTGGAGGAAAACAATGGTCAGTTATTTTGTCAAAATGATGTTTCATGACTGCTCTATTACATGTTAAGAGACTAGTTTCCACCTGTAGCTCCTTTATCTTCTTCTCGAGCTGATTGACCAAGGCTTGCTCATCTTCAATCCTTGTGCTCATCCCATTCATTTCAAAGTCTTTCCTAGAAGAAAATATTTGACAATCATTGTTAATCATTACTTCTTAATAGCAAGATCATATTGTTCTGTGAATATATGAAAACTCACTTTTTCAGCTTCTCTTCTAGTTGCTGCTTGTCGTTCTCCAAGTCCATAACCGATTCCAAGGAGAGTTTCAGATCTCCCTCCAGCTTACGTTTTACCCGTTCCAGGTCCATACGAAGCTTCTTCTCTTGTTCCAGGGATCCCTCCAGCTAATTTACAGTAGGAAGGTTGAGAAATGTTACACATTATGTAAATGATGATTACCTGCTGTGCTTTTCTTTAGGCTATAAATACACTTACATCATCTACTTGTTGCTCCAGCTTTGCCTTGGCTTTGGTCAGAGTGTTGACTTTGTCTTCCTCTGCCTGCAGGTCATCCAGAGTCTGCTGGTGAGCCTCCTGAAGAGCCTTCTTCTCTTTGGTCAACTTCAGTATGGTTTCATCAAGAACTAACATTTCCTCTATCAGGTTCTTCACCTGCAAGCCAGAAGGAAGCAAATATATTTAACACATGAAATGAGAAATCAAAAACATATTTTTTGTTTTATTTCCCCCTACATTTACAATCTGCTGAATGTGATGTGGATCTTTCTGTGGCCTCTGGAGGCCATTCACTCAAATTGAAATGTCCTTACCTTATTCTCAGTGGCATGTTTCTCCTTTTCCACTTTAGCCAGAGTGATCTCCAGATCGTCGATGTCTCTCTTCAGCTCAGCGCACTCGTCCTCCAGTTTACGCTTCTTGGCGAGCACATTAGAGCTAATCTCCTCCTCATCCTCGAGCCTCTCCATGACTTCTTTCAGTTTGGCGTCCAGCTGGATCTTAGTTTTGATGAGCAGCTCACAGCGGTCCTCAGCATCTGCAAGATTGTCCTGCTCCTACAGGGGACAGAGAATATGAGTTCAGTGCATTGCCACACGACCATTTCCTCTTTCCAAAAGCTGAATGTGTGAATACCACTTACTGCCTGCAGCTGAAGAGAGAGATCGTTCTTCTCTTGGACCAGGCTGACCTGCCTCTCCTCCAGCTCTTTACGCTTGACCTCAGATTTATCCAGAGCCTCCTTCAGCTTGGCCATTTCCTCTTTCAGAGCGGCCAGTTCTTTCTCTGTGGCAGCGCTTTTCAGCAGGGGCTTGATTTTGAAAAAGAGCTTCATCCAGGGCCAGTGTTTGACAGCGTTGAAGGCCCGGATGTTCCACTGGATGATCATCAGAGCCTCCCTGAAAACGAGAAGAAATAAAAAGGAGGGATTAGAAGAGTGAAGAGTTTCCTTGGTTTTCTGGTCTAGAAACATTGTTTTTCTTGTTGTTTAACTGGATGAAAACTATACATTTACTATTGTTTGGCCCTTATATGTTTCTGTAAATAGTTTGGCCACCCCTTGTCTAAATGGTGTAAAATAGCTCAAATTAATAAATAAACAGTTTAAATGGTTAGATAAAAGTACTGCATAAAACAAGGTTGAGGTAGTTAGCCAAAGTAATTGATAAATGGTTGAGATAGTTAGCTAACAGATAAACAGTTTAACCAGGTAGCTAAAAGTTTGAAACAAGTAGCTTCTGCCACTAATGGCACAAATTCAAACTTGATCGGGCAAACTAAACATTGACAATTTAACTGGTGAAAAGGAAATTGTAACAATATGCACTTTTATTATAATGTTCAATCACGTTTGAAGCATGACTGATGGTATTGATGAATGGGTGCTTGAGTTCACGACTGTTAAAACGAGTGAAAGTGTAGTTCAGATCAAGTTAAGGCAAGAAGGTCAAAGATTTATCCTGGAGTTCCCCGTTTATTTTTTTAGTTACTTATTTTGGCACTAATCCTGGTGCTATCCTCTCTCTTGTATCTAATCATACATGGAGAGATGTGAAATGAGATCATACACCTAATGCTGCTTTTGATGTTTCATGACTGTGACTAAACTGGGTTACCAGATTGATTTAGTCTCAGTAGAATGGCGTCTCGCAGCCCTAAATATGGACCCAGAGCAGACTGGTCAAGGACTCCCTGTCAGTGTTTAGAGGGTGAGTTTGAGTGAGCGTGCACACGCCAGGGTGGGAGGTGAGGTTGGGGGGGAGATGATTGCATTTTTGACATGACTCCATGCCGGGGTGCCTCTCAAAAGGTGAGCGTCTGTGTTTATTTAGAAACTAAAGCCCTCTGTCCAGCGGCCGACTTTAATCCTCTGTCACCCACCACATATCCCACCAATGCACACACTTAGAAGTACAGGCGCCGGGGACAAAAGGGGCCAGGGGCCATCGGGCATCTAGGGAGGGGGCCGGGGGTTGTATTTTTAGGGAGGGCCCGAGCAGCTGCCACTTGACACATGTCGCCACCTGGCTCTGAGGACACCGTCAGCATTGTTTAACTTACAGAGAGGGGATGGAGAGAATGGACGGAGACCTGCGAAAGTCTTGTGTGTGAGAGTGCGAGTGCGTGTGTGTGATTGAGCGATGGGGCCCTTATTAACTGTAGGGCCACACACATGCCTGGTAACCATACAAGGGCAAGCACACGCCTCACACACGCCGATAACACTACCCTTGCATGCCACACATACTGGAACGAGGGAGTGAACACTAAGGTATAGTGTATCACAAGCTGAAAGGCTTGCGGCTGATTGAGTTTCTATTGAACCTGTTCAGAAAAGCAACTGTTGGGGGTGGTCTTAACCTTCCTGTGAGATATTAAGCTTTCCTCTGCCTATGAATTCATTTTATATTCATTCAGGTTCATAAAAAGAAAAGAGATTTTGTCAATAAATGTCTCTTCTTACTTCATTTCCGTGAACTTATTCAGCTCCTTCCTCATCATTCTGCCACGAGCGGCTGCCTGCAGCAGCGTCAGGACTTTGGCCAGACGCTCGTCCCGCAGTTCTTCGAGGTGACCCAGCAGGCCTGCCTTGAAGAACACCTACATGAAGCCAAGATGGCGGAGGAAAGAATTAAACACTGATTAAGGGTTCGACATCCTTTTCTTTAAACAAAAACAAAAAAAAACATAAACACCTAACCAAGCCATAAAATCTGAGAATCAATTGATTTATTAAACATGCTCATTTAAAAAATACCGTCACACCATCCAATTTTGTAATAATTTTTTTCCTTGATTATTTTGTTCTGCTTTACACAAGCCGCTTCTTCCTACCTTTGTGTGTCCAAATCTATACTGGTTGTGGTCGATATCCAGGGAGTCCAGCAGCTTCTCTGCAGCCTTCCTGCTGTCCATGAACGTATCATCTGGGATGCAATGAGGGTTCAGGATGCGGTAGCTGAATTGATGAATAAAAGTGTGTTTCAGACCAGATTATCACTGTGACTCAAAGTCCTTGTCATGATATCCAAAAGTGATCTGATCTGTACCGCTGTTTGAATTCAGCATAGAGGATGCGGTTGGGAAAGCCTTTTCTGCAGATCCTGATTCCTTCCAGCACACCGTTGCAGCGCAGCTGGTGCAGCACCAGGAAGGCATCCATGATCCCTGCGCACAACAAGTTACAAACATGAGCCTAGTCCCATACGTTCAGATCTATAACTAATGATAAGCGATGATGATGATGTGCTGTGCGTTACCTGGAGTCTTGGTCTCATTCGGGATGATGCAGCGAACAAAGTGAGGCTGGGTGCTGCGGAGGTTGGTCATCAGCTTGTTCAGGTTTTCCTGTAGGAAAGGAGAAACGCATCAAGTTAAATGATAATACCTTGACTATTCTACAGTTAAAACATCACATTAAAATCTCCATGTAAAACGTGTTATTCTGTGTTCTTCACACGTGGAATCCTTGATGTAAAGGAGAGAGGAGCCAGCACAGACTTAAAGTGATGTTCATGTGATCATTGCCCTAAACATCACTGCAAGTCTTAACTGCCTCCGTCCCAGCAATGTCTTTCACCACACAAAACATTCAAAGTGATTTGGAATAACCTCTGTCTGCATTGACCTGCATCAGTAATGGACCATTTTACCCTGTGGTGTCAGTCTCACCTTGTGAAGCTGAGACACGGTCTGGAAAGACGCCGCCTTCTTCCTTTTTTCCTTGCTGCCAGCCTTGTGTTCGGACACTGCGAGGCAAAAAGCAGAGTGATTAATTTGGTGTCCCTCTATATGCCATATATATGCCAGAATCCTGTTTACTGTACCTGAGTCTGAGGCCACGTAATTCTCGTACAGAGAAGCTAGCAGCTTGTTGGCGGACTTACGGAAAACCGCCACCACCGTCTCGTTCAGTGGATCTTTGTTTTTATCCAGCCAGCCAGCAATGTTATACGGTACCTGCAAAAGCAGCAGGGAAATCCATATTATTAAATTCTGTCTGTAAGAATGAATGTTGTATAGGATTTAGTGAGAACACACTTACCACGCCGGCGTAGTGCACCAGCTCAAAATGCGCCTCGTACTTGCGCTTCTTGTCCGGCCGTGGCTTTTGGAAATTAGCCGATTTGCCAATGTGATTATCATACATCTTGGCTTTAAAGCTCCCATCTGTAGCCTTTGGGAACATGCACTCCTCTTCAAGGATGGACATGATGCCCAGCGGCTGTAGTAGGAGCGGAGGGTTACATGTACGTCTCTATGAATCTCATTTATTCGACTTTATCTATTGTGGATAAAACGCTCTGTTCACCTTTTCAATAAGATCAATGCAGGCTTGAAGGTCCAGCCCAAAGTCAATGAAGGTCCAATCGATGCCCTCCCGCTTGTACTCCTCCTGCTCCAGGACGAACATGTGGTGGTTGAAAAACTGTTGCAGTTTCTCATTTGTGAAGTTGATGCACAGCTGCTCGAAGCTGTTGAGCTGCGATGAGAGAGGGACAGGTGTTCAGAGGGAGCATTAGAAAAACATGATATGGAGATTCATCCTGCAGTGTATATAATCCATCACAATACAGAGCAACTGTTGGCATTAAACCACAAATGTTGCCATAGAAACAGAAAAACTGTTAATTATAACATATTGAATATAATATATAATTGCAGTAAGGATCAACTTACTTCAAAGATCTCGAACCCGGCGATGTCCAGCACCCCGATGAAGTACTGGCGAGGCAGGGTGGTGTACAGGGTGCGGTTGATCCGCCCCACGAGCCATTTGAACATGCGGTCATACGTGGCTTTGGCCAGAGCACCGACGGCGTAGTTAACCTACCACACACACACGGAATACAGCTGTCATTCACATGAATAGTCTCTGTTGCTTGGATACCTACCAGATTCTAGTGTGTGTGTGGAGTGGCGAGTGTATTGATCGATTGAGGATTAAGAAGCTGCCGTTCATCGGTGTACTTTAGTCCAGCAGAACAAAGTGACGCTGAACACACTGAATGTTTTCCACCATGTAAAGTAGTTTGTCTGCTTTCATATGTTTCATATGCTGTGCTCCATTTTTCATGTTACAAAAACATTCATTAATTGTCATTCAGATTATTACAACAATAATTAAACAGATCTCCTCACCTGTTCGACATTCTGTCCCTTCACCACATACTCATTCCCCACCTTCACCCTCGGGTGCAGGAGGCCCTTGATGAGGTCAGCTGAACTGACGCCCATCAGGTAGGAGGCCTTGTCCGCACCTGGTGATCAAAGAGGACAAAGAAAAAAAATCAAAAACTTGCTTTTAAATCAAACTCTTGTTTTTGTGCCCGACGCCTTTGTTTCCAGCTCTTACTTTCAGTGCCGTCAGCCTCCGCCTGCTCCTCGCGCGGCTTTAGCTTAAATTTCATGTTGCAAAAGTGCATGATGGCTCCGACTATTTTATAGCAGCCGTACTTTTCTTCGGACAGAAAGCCGAGGATGTCCATGGCGTGCTGTAAAGAAGCCGAGATGAGTCATCTCACAACTCAAAAAATCAATGTGCTCTACAGCTGGATTTCTCTCCATGCGGACAAAATAACACTGGTGGAAAGTAACTAATTACATTTACTAAGTACTGTACTCAAGTACAATTTTGAGGTACTTGTACTTTAGTTGAGTATTTTAATTTTATGATACTTTACACTTCTACTCCTCTACATTTCAGAGGGAAAATATTGTTCTTTTTACTTCACTACATTTTCTTTGATGACCTACTAATAAATTTGCAGATGAAGATTTTAACCTATAGTGAGAATCTGAAATACTATGCATTGTTATACAGTAAATAAACCACCCAACAGTATAAAAAATGAATAAAATTAGCTCTGTTTCAGCCAGTTAGACACTGAACTGCATCGTACATGTTACGTTAATAATAATAATAATAATCATCTGATATTATAATATAACAACTAAAGAGCCTTATACTTGAAGTACCTTTTTTTGATTGCTTTTACTTAAGATTTTGAATGCAGGTCTTTTACTTGTAACAAAGGGTTTCTTAAACTGTGCTAATAGTACTTTTACTTAAGTAAAAGATCTAATGCTTGTTCCACCCCTGCAAAATAAAAGCTCTCACATCCGTGGCCATCAGCTCCTGTCCGTCATCCATGTTCTCCACGGTGGTCACGCCCTGGGAGCATAAGTGGTAGTCGTACGGGTTGGAGGACACCAGCAGCATGTCTGGAACAAACAGTTTACAGGGTCACGTTCAGTCTCCTGCAGCACTACGGGATGAAATATCCAAACGCAGCCAGAATGACTAACCTAACAGTTCTGGTTTCTTCTGCGACATGATCTGGTAGTAGATGTGGTAGCTCCTCTCGCCCGGCTGCTGAAATATCACTCTGGATTTTTCCAGAAGATCTGAAGGGCAGAAAGGAGAGTTCATATTAGACATGGGACAAGGAGAGAAATACAGGATGAATACAATGTTTCACCATTAGCTCACATATGTCAATGTCAGACGAGGCCAGTTTGCCAGTCGGTCCAAAGTGGATCCGGATGAACTTGCCCTGTGGGACAAAATCTCTCTTAAATGCTCCAGAAATGCACCAACAAATAGCAGGATTTTCAAACCCATTTGAATGTATATACTGTTTATTACTATATGCAGGGAATTTTCCAGGTACTCACAAAACGGGATGAGTTGTCATTTCTCAGCGTTTTGGCATTACCAAACGCCTCCATGGCCGGGTTAGCCTCAATGATCTGATCCTCCAGAGTCCCCTGGGAGAGAACATTTATATGTACAGATGCTCAGTCACATTATTTTCTATAATTTACAGTTTATTTTAAATGGCTGTGAAACATCATGTAGCTGCGTTATTTATTTATTTTAAACTCACCCCTGTCTTAGTGGCAGGACCTTGCTGCAAAAGAATCAGGTGAGAAGCCTGTTAGTGTCATGTCAGCATATAATGCATGATTGAATAATGCTTTCACAAGCAAAGGGAAACATAATGACCAACTGGAAAATTAGATAGTGGTTGTTAAAGCTGTGGTAGAAACCAATGGCCACCTTGTTTTATGTGATGAAGTGTTGCGAACGCAGGGGAGAAAAAAGGTAGGAAAAATTAACACAGGAAAATCAAAACCAAAACTCAAAGCAAAGGGAAAGATAATGGAAAATTTTGAGCCAAAAAAAGAGGAAATGACATGGAAAGGGAAAAAGAAAAAAAAGTTAAAAATCAATAAGAGAGAGTAAAGTGGCTGGAAAGGGCTACACAACAATGAGGGTAAAGACATGAATGTAATCAGTTCTCACATTCACCATTTTGACAGTGAGGAAAATGTATGAAACGGTTTAAAGGGGATACACTGAAGGAATCCTGGGACCAAAAAAAAATAAAAATGAAGAAAATACAGCAAAAAAGCTGGGAAACAAAAAAAAATTGCCACATCAGCCTTACTCCTTTTTTGGCAGCTGTTTCCCCAAGAGCTGCCACAATGGCAAAATACTGAATGACACGTTTCGTGTTGACAGTTTTGCCAGCACCGGATTCTCCGCTATAGGAGTGTGAAAAAATAACACAGTGTACATATACAACAGGTAAAAAATTGTCACAAAACTGGTAAACGTAGTGTAGCAAAGTAATTACACTGCATGTTACAAAGTAGGAAGAAAAAGAAAAAAAAGTAGATTTCAGTAAAAGCAAAAAACTTTGGGGGAAAAATATCTTTAAAGTGGCTGTGTGAGGACGGTCTACATGTCGTATGGCTGCTTATACAGTTACAAGCTGTCTGTATCTGCTGTAATTTGTGACAGACAAAGAAACACATTAATTTAAAGAAGTTAATACGTACGTGATGAGCATGGACTGGTTCTCCCGATCTGAAGAGGAGAAAATAACACGAGGCTTGTAGCAGATGACTGACGAGCATGTGCGTTTATATTTTGTATCAGCGCGTATGTGTTTGTGTGCAATGGTGGAAGAAGTATTGAAAACCTTTACTTAAGTAAAAGTACTAATACCATAATTTAAAAAACTCTTTTTTACAAGTAAAAGTCCTGCAATCAAAATCTTACGTAATCAAGAAAATGTACAAAAGTAAAAGTACTCACTACTCAGCCAAATGGGCTTTTTAGTTGTTGCATTATAATATATTAGATTATTATTATTGATGCAGTGACATGTAAGATGCATTTAATGCTACAACAGAGCTCATTTTATTAATTTTTTTTATACTGTTGGGTGATTTAATTTACCGTATAATAATTGTATTTCATATACTCATTGTAGGTTTTTAAAAGTGAGTGAGTGAAAGTAGAAAGCAGCATAACATTAAACACTCACGTTAAGCACCTCAAACTGTGTACTTGACTACAGTACTTGAGTAAATGTACTTAGTTACTTTCCACCACTGCTTGTGTGTATTTTATGTTGTCATAGTAACTTAGTGTGCACTCACTGCGCAGCATGTCATTATATGCATTGTCTGCGATGGAGTAGATGTGCGGCGGGGCCTCAGAGCGCCGTTTGCCTTTGTAGGCGGCGACCACAGATGCCATGTAGACAGGCAGCCATTTGTATGGATTCACCGTCACACAGAAGAGCCCGGAGTAGGTCTGAGCAAACAGGAAGTCACACAGCATTAGGTTAAATCATCTAGAGCCAAAATGGCCACTTCTGCTACCGACAGGTTGACATTGCTCAAGCTTGAACTCTGTAATTCAATCTGGATAATGATGCCTCTTTAGGGAACATGGGAACATGTGATGGGGAAGTCCATAATGAGATACTCACATAGATCATCCAGGAAGAGTAGCGTCTGCGCAGGTTGCACAGCACAGAAGCCTCGTTGAGGTGCGTCAGCATGGCCATGTCTTCGATCATGTCATACTTAGGAGGATTCATCTGCTGGATGTCACTGTCCTTCACCGTCAGAGTCTAAAGGGACGGAGGCAGGCAGACATGAGGAGGGGAACGTGGGATATTACTTGGTGTTTTCATTCATATAGCAGAAGATCACTTACCCTCCCATCTTTGCTTTCAACAATGACTTTGTCACCGCTGAGCTCCTTGATCTCAATCTCAATGTACGCTTCTTTTTCATCGGGGATCCAGGCTCGCTTCTTACCTAACAGGACAATAGGGGGGGTGCAGTGAGTCGGAGGATGTTGGAAAACAACAAAACTCTCCACAATACAAATGTTGGCAGAGAAAAAAAAGGATTAAAGAACTACACCAAATAATCACAAAATAAAAGTATTACACAAATTAGTCTATGTGGCAAAAATACTCAAACAGAAATTATCTTACAATTGTATTTATATAGCACCTTTGAAAAAACAAGTTTACAATGAAATAGCGAAGGATTGCTTTACTTTAAGTTTGGTGATATTGTTTCATTAGTTTTATGAAGTGATATCAATTATACATATTGTGTTAATTATTTCTTTAAAAACACTGCAATTACAGCAACTGCAATCTCCCTCAATCTGCTGAATGTTTGCCTTATTTAAAACAGATATAAATGTAATATTGAATAAAAACACTAAATTCATTTCTGATGTGAATATTTTTCTTTAGTGTAATTTTCCCTACAAGGTTCCGTTTCTTTTAACTCTCCTTATTAGGCCTACCGTCAAAAGCGACGGTGTGAAACGCCATCAGCTCCTGCTCAGACTTGCGTAAAAACTGTGCAGCCTCCCCGAACTCCTTCGTGTCATAGCGCGACATGGTGGCAGCTCCTCACCGGTTCCAAAAACCAACCGGACGCACCAGTGAGACAGACGAGCCGAGGAATTCCTTTGGTGAGAAAACAAAGCTTTGCGTTAGGGTCAGTAGTTCTTTACAGCTCTTTTAGTTATTTCAGCCATGATGAAAACAATACGTGGCCATGAAGACACTTGTGCGTAAAGAGCGCAAATCCACTATCACCAAGTGAGAACAAAAATAAAGAAACCTAAAGCGCGTTAACTGACACGTGCCAGCAAAGGTAAACAGTATCACTATACTGCTGTAACTGAAATTGTTACTCTACAAGACGCTTTAAAGGGCAGCCAACCCGCGCGTAAAATGCGTAACCAACCTACCAAACAAAGGCAAAACGCTGTCCACTGACCTCAGGGCGACCACAACGAAATAACAGCCTGGTGAGATGTGCCCTCCTTTATACTGTGTATCTCAAGGTCACGGTCAGTGGACATTTGTCCCTCATTAGCATATGCCACCTCCTCCGACGCCTATTGGTGCTGGGCGCCTGTCTCAATTGACACAAAAGGAAAGCTACGTTTTTGTCATTGCGCTAAACCCAAGGCGGCTATTTTTGTATCCCAGTTATTTTATGCACTGTACACACTGCAAGGGAGTGGAAGAGAGTTGCATTTGGAGCATCCCTGTAGGGGGGAATTTTTTCACTCAGTGGATTTTGAAGGGCAGTGCATCCTTGCCTCTACCAGGACAGTGATATGTGTCCACACCTAGAAACAAAAAATTGAAAATTAAAACCACTAAATAATTTGCATAGAATATTAAAAACACATTAAAGTTACAGTCAGTAGTCTTAAGTACATGTCTGTAATTTGATTATTGTTTTTCCTCACCCTCGACCTCCTGATAAACACAACTTCCCACTTTATGTGACTGCGACTCAGTATGTTATTGCCTCTAAGTAATAGCCCTCCAGCTTTTGTGTTGTCAAGTGCCCGCTGGGATGTTTGCTATTGTGTGTGGTCACGGAGGATGCAACCTTAGAGGAGATTATTTCAGGAGCTGCGTGGCATTAAACATGTTACTATAAATACACAACATTATATTAATAGAGAGAAACATGGCGCGTGGCTCCTGCCACACAATGAAGTGCCTCGCATGAATTTAAAAGCAATAAACACGAGCGACGAGTCATTCGAGATATGTGATGAAAGATCTTCAATTTAATTTTAGTTTTTCAGATTGTTCCTAGGAAGCTGTTAGCCAGCGATATGTAGCACCTTGGGCCTGGGATGAAAATGTGAAGTATGCTGGTAACTATCCACTGGTAGCACGGTGTGTTATATTGTCACACGTGGCTGCTGTGATTTTGTGTATTCAGTAATTCTGGCATTAGCACTGCGCCTCTCACACTCTGGCTCCACAAGATCTGACCTTCAGAGCAAGGGGAGAGGTTGGTGCCTGGTATGAGAGCAGGGTGACAGTGCAGCACGGGGGGAGGGAAAGGGGAACAGAGTTTCTCAGAATAGACAAAGCCAGAGTCCAGCATTCCTGATAGGGAGATTGACTGTTAACTGTTTGCTGCGTCGAATTCGGCAAAAGCCACGTTAGATAAGCCAAAGATGGCCGTCTGCTGCCAATGTAGACACTGTAACTCTTATAAACCCGGACGCCTACTTTTAATATGACAGAAAGCTCCATTTTCTCTCAACACAAACACAGAAAGAAACAAGAACTCCTTAATGGATGTCTTGGCTTGAGGGGACGGCCATCTTTGTTGATGCCGTTATCTGTCGCCGTGGCAGACTGAGAGGTGTTTCCGTGATGGCTCAAACTTTCTAAGGCATCAGTGAGATAGAGCGGGCCGGCGCTATTCTGGGACAAGGGGCTCTTCAGTGAGGCAGAGGCTGCTTTATGTACTATGTCACTTGCTGCACCATTTGAAAAAGCTGGCATGCTGATAACACATGAGGAGGAGGAGATGAATCCCAAAAGTCCCCAGAGCTACTGGCTTTAAATAAGTCCACATACTCCAGCACGTAAACACACACACACACACACACACACACACACACACACACACACACAAACACACACACATAGTGAAGTACATGCAGCGTTAGCGTAGTCCCCCAGCACATCTCTCTGCACTGCTCTACTGCAGCCCGCTGCAACAGCTGACTTCTCAGAGCTCTCCTTACATCCCCAGTGTTCCTCAAAATCATTTAGACCCCAATGTGGCCAGGCCCATTAAGGCTCATGTTTTGATTATTAGACATTTGTTCAGCTTAGAATTACCTCCCCGTATAAAATGACCAAACTGACTCCAGCTGTAGGCCTCAGCCCCAAAATGCTGGGACCCAGATCTCAGTTCACGCTGGTGGATTGCCCTGCCGACAGTTTGGTGATGTGCAAGCGAGGAGCCGACATTTTGGACATCAAGACTTGATCTGGGGGTCTGTCACAGTTGTTTTAGATCGTCATGCAGCGAATGCCAGCAGGCTTAGGCAACGGGATGGAGAGAGATTGGGAATTATGAGCGCGGTCATTCTCAGCAGTGATTAATCGCACACATCTCTCTCCATGTTCTGCTTCTGCACAGGTGGGACTGTTCATCAGCAGCAATACCACATGTCACCTCACTAGAATGAGCAAACTGCTTTTAAAAATCAAATCCTATTGTTATACTGTTCTTTTCTTTGAAAAGAAATGAAGCAAATGAGACAATGCAATTATCAATGTATCGCCAATTGATCCAGATCTCAATTTTAACACATCATGTATCGTATCAAGTCAAAAACAAAGTTAACCTATTATTACTTTAAACATATAGCCAGACTGGGGGAATACATGTCCAAACAGGGTGTAAACAAATGAATCCGTGCCTTCATCTCAAGTAGACTACTGTAATGGTCTTTTCTCAACAAGAAATCACTCAAGCAGCTTCAGCTCATTGAGAATGCCGCTGCTCTACTTCTAACAAAGACTGAACTCCATTGCTCAGGTCTGTGTACTGGCTGCCAGTCACTTATAGAACTGACTTTAAGTGACTTCTGGTACATTTCTGATCTACTTCTTCTAGGCCTCTTAGGTCACCTGGAACAGGTTTGCTCACTGTTCCCAAAGTCAGAATAAAACATGCTGAAGCTGCTTTCAGTTGTCATGCCAAACTGCAAGAAGATTTACGATAACTACCTTTAAAAACAGGCTAAAACTGTAATGTTCACGACTGCATTTTAACTGGAATTGCACCAATATTTTCTTTTTATCTGTCTTAAATATTATTATTTAAATTATTTAAAACTTTTTTTTTGTTAATTCTATATTATTTTATACTTTCTACCAGCGTCTCTTAAAACGTATATATATTTAGGTAAAAATAAGTTTTATGCACTTTCATTTCTCTATCTGTCTTTTTTAAAACTTCATTATGTGAAATGTGATATATAAATACACTTGCCTATTTTTTTCAACTTGTTCTTAGTTGTTGTTTCTTGTCAGAAAGGCTAGGAACAAAGTTTCTCATTATTATTATTATTATTATTAATATTGAAACATATCTATATAATATCATGTCTACAGTCAGTGAAGCCAAATCAGAGCACATTTTTCAGTAAAAACATCTTAAGAAATGTTGCTGTAACTGTATAAATTGTGCGTTGTGCACTCTCAGTTTTTGTTTTTAAATGTTGTCTTGTATTTCTCTTTTAGTAACTTTATTTCCGTCCTCCCTTTCTGTATAAAGTGATTTATTAGTTTGCTTTCTTGCTTGCTGGCTTGACAGAACAAATATTAAGACCCCCGTTTCGCTCTATAGCAGTAACCTAAAAATGGGTGGTGGAGCAGCGTTTCATTTCGGATCAAAGCATTCATCGAGGGTGGATATTTCTGTAATCGCCTCGTGCCTGCCCACAATACCTTGCAGCAACTGTGCGGGCTCAGGTCTTAGCCATCGGTTCATCAGAGTGGAGACGGGCTGACGCGTGGCACAAACACACTCTAAAGCCCCAATTTACTCCCCCACACCCCCTCCACCCCCCTGACATCCACACAACACACGGCAGAGTTAATCAGTCTTTTAGCGAGCCGTGTGGGGGTTTGATACCTCAGCTATTAGCCTCTGGCTCCAGACAATACCCCGTCTCTCATTGTACTAAGTTGTGGTCTGGGTCAGTGGGCCCGGCCAGCCCTGCCCTCAGTATGCATGGAAGCCTTCAGCTGTCTTTCTATTTCAGGAGCATGGAGGCATACCACGGCCCAGCTGGGGCATCAGAGACAATGGGCATGCTGCCTTATCCAAACAGAGGCCCGCAGACAATCTGACGCACTCCAGGATCCCAAAGAGAGCCCCGCTGCAGCCCCTCCTGCCCAATAAAGCCCACGGAAAGGGTTAACAAGGCTGCACAGACACTTAGACACATCACTCAGGAGCTCCAAGCTTCCTTTACACACCGTGATGAGCAATCCATCGCAAGGAGAGATACATTTGTTGTGTGATGTGTGATAACAGACGGGAATGTAGTGAAGAGTTTATCCACCTTTTTATTTGGAGACTACAGTTGGACAGCTTTTAGGCTGACACAGGTCTTTCTGGTGTGAATGTGTTTGCTGTAGATCTTTGTAGATATAGACAGTGTTGAGTAGTGAACTACATGTAAACTGCTGTAAACTCATAGTTTTTCTACATTTTGCAGTAGCTTGCTGATAGTTCAACTGCATTCATATTTACGTAGTGATTCAACTAGTTGAATGACCTTTTTGCCATTTTTCATGTAGTCAACTGCGGAAACTACAAACAATTTTGGGCCATTAAAGGAAAGAAATTATTTTATTTTAGTTTAAGTTTTACCATTGTTTCTCTACTGTAATTGAACCTCTGACAAGTAAAAACACAGGCCCTTTGTTTAGATCAGTGTGCACGCTGTTCATGCTGTGTACAAAGTGTGAACACTGTTTTACTGGTTAAGATTGTACCAGTCAGATGATACAAAACTGACGAGTAAGACAACATGCCTATTTCCTTAGACCAGTGTTATATTTTTAGTTTATGTATGACCTGCGAAATAGTGGGAACTTTTGGAAATACAATCGAGTGGCATTTTTGCTGGCATGTGATTAAAAAAATATATTTTGTAAGACGTATACATTGTCAATTAGATTTTATTTTTTACAAAGTACTTTGAATTCCTTTTTCTACTTGTATGTAGCTTTAGTTCACCAAACTATAGTTTTGCTGTAGTTGAACTTCTTCCAGAAGTAGTTGGTATCTTGCAAAACTGTGCTTTCAAGTAGCTTCAATACATATAGTTAATTCTTGTAAATCCCTTAAAAGTAATTACTCAATGCATATATGAAACAACTTGTATTTGTTTTGCTGAATGTTGTCTGTATGACGATTTTACATCGCATCACTTCAGTGTTTTCATTGTGGGTTTGCACCGGCAATACAGAACAGTTCAGTTCAGTTCACACAAAGATTATATTTTTAATCTCTTGTATTTCGGCTCCTATGAAATCACCGTTAAACAGCGGGGCCATGACTTCAGTTGCTCTGCTTGACTTTAAATAGACTTGGAAGGGAAGCCTGTCTAGCTGCTTGGAAAGTCCTTCAGTTAGTGACCTACAGAATCTCACTGTCAGGGCAGACATAGCTTCACCTAATTTACTGTCGGCCCGGTGGGGGTCTGTTAAAGACGAGCAGGGATGCAGGTGGCACAGCTCGCCCTCTGACCATAATTGCTGTTTAGACAGAGCTGCTGTCACAATGAGAGGTATTTCAGCGAGCCACGTGGCGGCTCTTTCACAGTTTACACAGGCTCCAAGCCCTCCTATATTTCCTTTATACGCACGCGCACTCGCATACACCAACGTGCACGCGCGCACACACAAACACTATCAGCACCTCTCGTCACCTGTCGCCAGTGGCAACTGCTCGCACAGACGGAGAGGGGCGGCCGACAGGCAGCACATGTGTTACACCGTCACACTGGATTCATCAGCAAACACAGATCAGGGGGAACATCAGCAGACCGGCGGCTCAACTGTCCTCTGATCTGAGTCAAAGAAGAGGATGTGCAAGTCCGACAGTCTTTAGTTGATATAGCCAACATCTGGCTTTTTTATTCATCAGAAAGACTTCACCCTGGGAAAAGGCTGCAGAGCATTCAGATTTTTTTCAAAACATTCTTTTGTTTTTTGCACCCAACATGTTTTTTTAAACAGACATGCAAAAAATAATGGAATATATACATTATGTATATTGTTAAAAATAGTATTGTATATTGTATATATATATGTCCCTCACTTTCTAATAAACCGTCAAGTCTGAATTTGTGAATGTTAATAAGTTGCTAATAAATGCAGCCCTTATTAAAATAATTTCATTTTCAGGAATCTGCATAGCATATATATATATATATATATTTATATATATATATATATATATATATAAATAAAAGTTGATTAAATAGGACTCAATTAAGGTCCAAAAAAACACATGTTTTTAAAATATTTAGTCAGAGCATATGGTATGAATACACATAAGAAAATTAAATCACAACAACAATAGAGAGGATGTTTGAAAAACATCGCGAAACTAATTAAAACAAGGATCATACTTACTATTATTTGATTTAATTTAACCATTAAAGCTATTAATAATATATGTATTATTCATTTTTAAAAAGTACACTGTCAGCCTACTAATATATTGTAGTTCATACATTTCCAAAAGCTGCTAATTATTTCCAAACGAGAACAGAGAGAAAGCTTTTAATTAGCAACATGTTCCTTTTTACATTTCAGTGCAATTTATCACATGTTGTCAGCTTTAGTTGCGAGATAAAAATCCTGTTCTATCATTTCTCAAACACAGTTACACTGAGTTTTATGTAGGGACCACAGTTAGTGAATATGGAGCAGGCAGACATCGGAGAGGGAAGGTGTGAAGTGTACTGCATGTGATGAGCTTGGTCAGAGCGAGAGGAGGACACTTAGGAGGAGACAGAAGGACACAGACAACATTCTGCGTATAACGTTTTGGAAAGTTTTTTGCATAAGTAAACATCAAATGTAAGGCATATATACTGTATATATATATATATATATATATATGGAAATATGGGCTGTTAAAAGCTTTGTTGGCACTTTTTCTAAAAGAAGCACTTTCTATTTAGTTTATTTATTAACCTTAAGGCCATTCCTACACAGTCCTCCAAACATGCATTTTCTATGTATATGTAGCTACATACTTCTGAGACATTATACCTGGCCTTAACAAAAACAAACCACTGTAAAACTAAAAATGACCTTTCTGGAAAACTGAAACCAAACTAGCAAAGGCTCTCTGAAAACTAACTGAAACTAAAATCAAATCAAATTGAAAAGTCAAAACTAAAATCAAATAAAAACAAATTGAAAATGTAATACTTATATGAGCTTAACCTTGATACATACAATGATTTGTCATTACAGATAATAGAAACGTGGGAAGCTTCTTTGGTCCCAGGAATAACAATAAGTTACCTTTGCCTGGTTGAAAAAAAGAAAAAATGTTTTAAATTATGATTAATGGGAAACTTTTAAATTGTCATCTACATTTTGATTTGGATTATTTTTTGGGATTTTTGACATGAAGTGATTGTACAGAAGATGATGCACGCATTGTATTGTTTTGTTGGTTTTATGATGTCACCTTGTCACCTGCAGCCTTACAGTACAAACCACAATGCAAATAAGTCTCAGACATTATGTGTCATCCTTGACATTGCTGTAGTTGTGTGTGATTTACTGTCATGATTTTTCATAACCAAAGAAACTAAACCAACATTGTGGTCCATATTGTGACGTGTATGTGAATTTGGGGGGTCTAGAAAATAAAAATGTTTGGGAATCCTGGTTTAAGGCGCCAACAGCTGACGGATATTAAAGCGTTCTGGGTTTAAATCCAGCCAGGAGCGGCTGCCATGTGCCATCCCTTTCTCCTCCTCCCAGCTTTCATGAATGTCTCTTCTTTGCCTTCAACCATTGAGAAAGAAGTATAATGTAGTCAGATTTACTTAACTGGAAGGCCGCTTGGCTCTAGTTTTTTTCAGTAGCTTTACCAGCGGAGGGCATCGGCCTGAGTCCCACCTCAAGCTTCCGCCACAGGCCTCTGAGAGATCTGAGCTATGTGGGGCCGCAGGATGTGGAGCAGTAAGAAGCTGGAGCAGGAGCAGGTGAAGAGCGTCCTGAGGGGAAAGCTCTGTGCTCCTGCTTCACTCTCCGAGACGTAACAGAAGGATCAGCTTGGCATTCAGGGAAGTGCTACTTCCCGGCAGCGGGCCAGACACTTGGACAGCTGGCACTGCATGTGTGTCTCAATCCTCCTCTTCTCTCACACTGCATTTAGCGCACAATACGACAGTGTGTAAGCAGTCTGTTGTCATCTCCTAATTGGCAGTATCAGAATTGTGTGAACATCAGAAGTTGGAGTCCTCTTACCTATCATGACAGAACAGAGGTGAAAGAAAATCTGAACGTGCTGAAACACATTGAAGGGTTTTTGTAGAGGGAAATATTTCTGTCTGAGGGAGTGTTACAGGTCCTCATGTCAACTGTATGTCAGTGAAATGTGGAACAACTCTTTGGCCTTTTGGTGAAACTACTGACCAATGCCACCCTCTACTGCCACACAGCATTAGTCACAGTCTACACTTCCTTTGAAACGTGCATATTGCATTGTTGCCTCTATGATGACATTAGTTTTGATTGAATGTGAATTAAATGTCTTTATTTTTTAACACTAAGGTAGCCACACAGAGATTTCATGAAAAACTTCTGGAGTCATCAAAGACATCAAAAGAGCAATAAACCTTTTCTTTAAATATGACCTGATAAAACCTGTACCTTTAAGGTGTTACTGCCTCAGTGTCATCTGGTGACCTCTGCTATGGAATTGTGGATCAAAAGGTTAAAAAAAAACACAATTTCAATGTTGGTTTTTGAACAAATAGCAACTTCTCCTCTTCCAAAGCAAGTGAGAACCATCTATTTATACTTTTCTCCCTTTGCGGTACTTAAAGGGATAGTTTGTATGTTTTTAAGTGGGGTTGTATGAGGTTCTTATCCATAGTCAGTGTCTTACCTACAGTAGCTGGTGGTCAACACACCCCCAGTTTGGAGAAACAGACAGGAGCACCAGCACTGAAGCTAAGCAATGTACTGATGTGGACAGGGGCAGCGGCAAAACATATTTTAACCACCTAAAAGAAAGCCCCCCCAAGAAAATCAATATCAGTTTAACTGCACGCTATACTAAGAATAATTTCACCGCTTTACCTTGTCATGACGGGGAACTGAAGCCGTTATATCCGTCTATACTCTTACCAAACCCATCAGACTGGCGGTGTGTTGATGAAGACAGCTCTTAGGACGTTTTGGCCCGAGTTGGTCATGTAGCAGAAAACTCCTCAAGGGACCTTTGACCTCAACCAGGATATTGACCAGATTGAGGTCTTGGTCCAAAAGAGGGGGCTGAGGCTAACTCCTGGCTTTACTACTGTACAGCTTTCCATTAGCCTGCTAGAGAATACTGTACAGGAAGGGATTTTTTATGAAGGGATTTGCCATCCTCCAGGGTTTGTGGTGTGCACGAATATAATTTCAAGTCTTTACTGACAGAGACATTTCAAGTTGCATTAGAGAGCTGCCTCATTGGCTGAATTTTTCATTGTTTTTGTATCAATCTTCTGAAAAGTGAAAGTAACAAATAAAAATAAATGCATATTTTATCATAAATATTCCTTAATGTTATTATTAAATATTTCATAATGACAACAATAAAAGTTGAGATTTGGCCAAAGAGACGTTATCATAGGTGAATATGACATCGTACTGTTTGCTGCTTTGTCATGGTGAAGAAGATTGATTTTTATTATGAAAATGAATGGAACAGTAACTAAGTAGCCTACAATTAATCAAGTACTGTATTTAAGAAGTTATTGATGAAATCAAAAAAAATTGAATGCAGTACTTTTACTTGTGACACAGCATTTCTACACTGTAGTGTTACTACTTTTACTTAGGAAAGATCTGAGTACTTTGTCTACCATTGCCACAAACACACCAACACAGACATGCACTCTCCATGATGACATTTTGTATCTTCACAGTACACGTATCCTACGTGTCTATTGGTGCACTCCCACCAGCAGAGGGAGCCATGTTCCTGCATGTGACGTGAATCTGTTCACATGTGGCCAGCTCAGTCTGAGAGGAAGCACAAAAGAACCTTGTGAGTGAACTGCACCTTGCAAGCAGCTGGAGTTATGGCTTGAACAGAAACAAAAAAAAGCTACATTTTTACAAAAGAAAACGTTTTGTATATTAGCATATTATTATCCAGTGTTGGGCTCATGGAAACCTTGATACACTTGTCTTATTGTATTCACTGGTAGATTTAAGGTAATACCGCCTAACAGTCATTAACATGGTGTTTCTCAATGACAGGAAGGGGCTATCTCATAGGAAGTGGAAGTAGGAGCGTCCCTCTCTCTCTCACACCCCCACGGTTGTCCACTTGCCTTCCCATCCTGTAGCTGTAAGCGATGTGAGCCAGGAACACCCCCTCTCTGCAGGGCTATGGCTGCCTGCTAGTATTTTGGTAATCGTCATCCTCCCTGACCTGCTGGCCCGATCCTGGCGCCAGGAGTCTCCACGCCTCCCCTCCACCTCCCAGAGCCGACTACCCCCCGACCCCATGGATAATTCAGACCAGCTGTTGCAAGGTGCCTTGCCTGCTCCCACCCACTATACTCACACTTGCCTCTTCCCCTTTTTTTAGTCTGTCTCAGGGAGAGAGAAGAAAAAGAGCCAGGCTGTGGGCTTTTTTGGAGGCCTCTCAGTCTTTGCATGGGGTCTCACTGGTGCATAAAATAAATCTGAGTCAATCACAGGCCTGGTTCCTGCTCTGCAACAAATCAGCACTGTGTCTGGATTTGATGTTGCAATATGGAAACACACATTCATTTCAGAGTATCTTGCTGTGGCAGGGAGTCAAACGCTGATATTTGATTTCCCGGGTTCTTCATGAGTGTCGCTGACCTGAATTTCTCTCATTCCTCTAACCACTCGGTCTTAATGAAGTGGAATGTGTGTCACTGCGAAATGAGAGTCCCGGACAGAATTGAGTTTGGTTGCGATATGCCTCTGCAGAGCCATCTCTTCATTGGAGTCACATGAAGAGCATGTGCGTCCTCGACGATCAAGTGATACTGTGAGGGGATCGAGAGTTATTGCCAAGGAATGTTTGATGAGAAAAAGGCCTTGATTTGCCACAGATCCTCATTTCCCTCCTGTGTTGAATTTGTGTAGCAGCAAAGGAAGCAGTGCGCTTCGTCTTTTCTATGCTTGAGTGTTTTTGGCATTTGGGGGGCTCTGTGTAAAATAAGGTGCCTCTCTGTCTATGGCCTAACCACAGTGGGACTTTGGACTGAGATGGAGGGGAACCCCAAGCTTTGATCCTCTCTCCACAACCCCAGCACTGCTGAGTAACGGCCCACAAGTGAACCGCGCACATGTGTGTGTGTGTGTGTGTGTGTGTGTGTGTGTGTGTGTGTGTGTGTCTGTGTGTGTGTGTGTGTCTGATAGAGGTTTGGATTGTTTTTTTCACGGTGGTGGCGGTAGTGGTAGTGGTGCGGTTGCCTCGTAGAACAGCAGTGGATGGTTGTCAGAGACAGAGGCCTGATAGAGGGGGGTGGGGGCAGTGGTACAAAGAGCTGTTCTGGTGGAACTATGGAGGAAAATAGTTCATGCTGCACTGGGATTTCCTGCCTTTGCCCTGGCTAGCCCCCCCTCTCCTACCTCTGCTGTCTACCCGCTCTGTTCTCGACGCCCTTCAGCAGTGTGGAAACTGCTCGGACAATATTTCAGCTGGAAGATGGTTGAAGTAATTGATTTAATGAAAAGGACTGCAGGGATCGTGGGGCGAGAGATTCGGTGTTGATCCAGACTTTTGCAATTTAGGTTTCCATAATTCCATTCCCTCACTTAATCTGTCCACCTACAGGCTTTAGTGAATAGTTTTGACTGTGCACTCTCATTCATGTCTCTCACATTGACATGCAACATGTCTGAATAGTGTTATCGGATCTCTTATCATACACATCTGGAATACACATTGCTTCACCCTGACGTTGGTCCAGTGAATGGAAGCACAAGGCCGCTGCTGCTCGTGTTAAATGCAGAAAGAAAGGACAGGTGCGTCACCATTTGGCTGCCCCTCAGGCATATCGCATGGGTGTCAAAGAGGAGGTGGATGGGGATGAGGTTTTTTTTAATGTTTAAACCAGTCCCCTTCTCTTCCAGGAGCTTTGATCTTAGGTGTCAGCGGCGGAGCTAGGGGGCATATGTCACTCATTAGCAGTGTGGTGAGAGTGTGCTGGCTCGCAGCTTTTCCTAGCAGAGTGGAGAGGATGCTATGAAAATGGCTGTTCATGGGGTGTTCCTGCTAATAAACCATGAGGGTGGTGTCAGGGCTTGGGGGTGGGGAGGTGGAAAAAAAACTTTAAGGAAAGCAGCGCAGTTCACTTTAATAATATGTGCTGAGCATCGCTTTGCCCTGCACACACTTATGCTAAACTGATAGCACAGGAAGTGGAATAGACGATTTCATTGAAAAGCCCCACTGCCAGCACTCACTGTCTTGGGAGAGGGAGGAAATGGAAACCAGATGTCTGAGATCCACCGTGAATATGTCAAAGCTCTCAGACTATGTCAGTTCCTGCATGTCCCATTGGTGGACTGAAACGTTTCTGCACTGTCATCAGTAATGTCTATAATACTCCCTCCCCGTGGACATCTCATACAGTTTTGGCTGCAGCTACGACCTGGAGACTCCGGGAAAGAAGCTTCACTGTTCCAGAAGATGATTTTTTTCCTTCTATGTTCCTTAGGTTTCAGACCTCACCACATTCCTCAAATTTCAGGGTAACTTCCCATATCCCAAGGCTCAGTCGGGTGGCAAATCTCTCAGCACTCCTTTGTGGATAGATTGCTTTCTCTTGCTTGAGAAAATAACAAGCTATAGAGTAATGACTTAACAAGCAACGGGATAATGGCTTCAGCATGTGTAAGACTGTGTGCATGTGTGCGTGCATAGATTTGGGATTGCGCGAGTGCTTCCTTGCTCGCCTGTGTGTGTGTGTGTGTGTGTGTGTGTGTGTGTGTGTGTGTGTGTGT
>CALSBV010011423.1:3092968-3117658 GCA_943590825.1 Bovichtus diacanthus | reverse complement strand
TGTGTGTGTGTGTGTGTGTGTGTGTGTGTGTGTGTGTGTGTGTGTGTCTATTGTTTGGGGAGCCGACTGTGCAGAATCAACTGGTTCTCTGTTTGGTTGGAGTTGTTTGAAAGCTGGACCGCTGATGAATAGGCCCGCTCTCCCCCAGGTCTGGAGCCTCTGAGGCTTTGGGGAATCAGCAGCCCCCCGGTGCGTCACAATGACAGGGACGGCCTGTGGGGTGTCGGTAGGAGTGCTGGGTGTTTTCCATCATAACCAGCTGCTGCGCAGGCCTCCCACACAGAAGAGCACTCCTCAGTGTGTACACCAGTGTGTTCACCTACATCTGTGTGTTTGTATCTGGGGATGTTGGAGACAGTGTGACAGCATGTGTGGTGATATATGACAATATGACAGCTGTCGAATGTACTCTGTGAGAGTGTACATGAAGCAGATTGTTGCTGTTTACTATCTGCATCTGTTGCTGGTGCGAACTAGCTCCAGTCTTTGATCTCCATTGGAACAAATGGGAAGCACTCGACACCTCTATCTCTCATACCGGTGTGGCTTTAAGAATCTGTGAACTTGTGAGGCTATTCATGGGAAATGACACGTACCATGACTCAATAATCAATCCTCTGCCTGTGAGGGATATTCATGATGTGTGCGACACATTTAGTCATGGCATGATCCAGCTTGCCCGAGTAGGTGCTTCTGCTTTTTCACACACAGCTTTCTAAGTTTCAACAAATCAAAAAACTTGAAACGTTGAGGAACAAGTGGGGAGACAATATGTTTCCCAGCGAGCTGATGCTGTTTACGCACAGTTACACCACGACATGTTCTGGCAGGTGGGCACAAATCCACATTACCTCTTTCATAATACTCTCAGGGCCTCCGGCAACAGCTTCAACGTCCTTTTGCACCTTGTCTGGGAAAATATGCTCAGGTGCATACCAGTGTGGCAAACAGGTGATATCTCCTCCATTGTCAGGTTAATAGGAGTCATAAGTATGGGGTTAGCATGTGGGGGTGACTTTCTTTGTTTTTAGCCATGCTAGCACCGTGGATGGCAATGTCAGTCTGTTGTTCGGTTGGTCCACCACTTTGGTGAGATTGTTAACAGATGGATTGCAAATTCAATTTGGCACACACATCAATGTCCCCCTCAGGATTAATTGTAGTCACTTTGGTGATCCCTTAAATGTTCTCAATTGCATCCAGAGCATTAATAAAGCAGCAAACAACTAGTTGCTATGTAAAGATATAGTGCAGTATTTTCTACCTCAGCAGAGAATAAGGTTGCACTTACTCTGTGTCTGTTGTAATCTGAGATTTGTTTACATAACCGGCCGCACGCGCATGTTAGTGCAGGTGTGTCTAGCTAATGGCGGCTGCTCTACACTGCACTCATACGGCGGGTACTGCTGGTAACACCGACTCGTTGTCGTGAAAACGTAACAGCCACATTGTTAGCTCTATCAGCACTGTTGCTGTTTTAGCACCGTTAGCTGCTAGTGTGAGAATAATCAATATATAAGCTGTTACAATGAGCCTTATTGTGTCCTTATTTAGAAGTATTAAATGTGATATGAAAAATGTTATTGAATTAAGTGACTACGCATAGTATAGTGGCCAACCTACTGTGAAATAAGATGCAATATTTGTAAACTGAAGCGGAAGAGTACACCACCTAAAAGGGTGACAGAAGATCTGATTGGAGCAGAGAAGCGCTAAGAGGCGTGGACACGCCTAAGTGCCAACAGGACCTGGCCCCAGCCAACCAATGGGAGAAGACTATACCCAAAAGGCGGCGGGTATAAAATATGTTGTAAACAAGAGATCGTGGCCTGTTCTGTGGATCTGTGAGACAGAGTCACTACTTAAATGTGGTCTGTGGACAGTGATATGGTCCTCAGCTGAGTACTTTTACAATGCATACCATATCATCATGGAATAAATACAGTTAATATGAAGAGACGTTTTCTGAAATTGATTTCTATGCGTCTCTTTTTCTAAATAAAACAACACACTAGGCGCCAGCTCCATGTGGAGTCAATCCCTCTCTGAATTTGAAATTGAAAACCTTTTACTTTTCATTAAGATCGATCATCAATTAAAACATTTGTATTCGTCCAGTACTTTGGTTTAAGACCAAACATGTGCAAAGCTAATGACTGTGTTTTGGGCAAATTGGTAAATGTTAGCATGCTACCACACTAAGCTAAGATGGTGAACATGGTAAACACTATGGCCTATCTGCTAAACATCAGCATATTAGCTTTGTCATTGTGAGCATGTTAGCATGCACACATTTTTTAGCATTTAGCTCAAAGCACCACTGTGCCTAATGTTAGTACAGAAGCACAGAGTTGCTATCATGGGAGTGTAGGCTACTGTTGTTTGTGGTTAAGAAGAGTCACATAAGAATCACGATTGACTTTATTTTTGACTCTGGTGCAGTCAGAGGAAAATTAGTTTTGGTTGCTTTTGTGTTCAGCAGACATGCTGCTCCATAGCTCACTGAGATGCCACACAAGAATTTGGGAGTAACGATAGTTAAGAAAGCTGGGTCAGGATACTCTGAGAATCTCTTGTTTCCTGTCCCAGGGTAGAAGTCGGGTTTATTTTCTCCCTCATTCTCCTCTCCAATTGCACCAGCCCCAGTGTGAGGCAATGCCCAGAAGGACACAGAGGAAAAGCAGAGAGCTCAGGCGCCATCCATCGTTCTACCTCTCCCCCCTTCTCTTCTTGCTCGCTATGCTTCTCACTGGCATCGAGTCCGCAGCAACACATGTCTCTGATCAACTCCAGCCTGCGTCATCAGTTAGTAAACTCCAGGCTCCAGGAAAACCAACAGAGAGCACATTCATAGCCGGCGACCCTGTGACTGAGTGTGTGATTCATTACTCTTTAATATGCACCCCCTACCCCCATCCCCTAACCCACCCAACCACTTCTCCAATCCAGCCTTGGGGCAACTCCACAGCCTGATCAAATCCATCATTAAGCATACTTGTGGTGTTACCGCTGTTGGCCTTCTTATTTACCAGATGCAGTGGTTGTGTCTTGGGCCTGTTTGCAGCTCAGCAAAGATGAATTAGCTCTGCATTCTGACATTTACATCAGTACTCTTACTGTGTAACAGTGACACAACACTGCAGAAGATCTTCCAGGGACAAGAACTCACACCGAACTTTAGACAGGGAAGATTCTTCACACCAAAACACAAGAGTAATGAAGTGCTCTTGAGCAAGGTGACAGACATTGAGAGGTGCTAATCTTGGTGGAGGAGGCCAAGGAAGTAATACAAGAGGTGAGAGGTGCTTGGGGAGTACTGATGAGAAAAGAATGATAGCTTCAATGCCATCAAAACGGCACAGTCTTTCTATTCATAAGCATAAAGCACAAGGGTGGCTCTGCTTCCACTCCCCTAGACGGCTGCCTCGTAACGCCATTCCCACTGTTGAGGTTATATCACAATTCCCAAGGAACACGGCGATGCGGTCACACTTTATATGGATGGTCCGCTGCAGATAATCATCTTAATATCAAGTGACTATAACATGTCAGTAAAAGGACTACTGACTCTCAGGTGATAGTCACAAGTGTGAAAGGTTTACGCATATCAAGTGTCATCTTAAGCAGGTCACTGACAAGCACCAGACTGAACCACGGCCCGGGGGTAAAGTGGCTGCCTGAAGGCTTTTCCTGGGAGAATTCTCTCCAGGTCTTGTGTGTCATGAGTGCAGGATGAGTCCTGTTTACGAGAGGCTGACAGCTCCTTCCTGTCTCTCAGGCCATGAGCCCTAACTGCTGCTGCACTGAAGGCCACTCTATAGTTCTCGGCCACCCAACTCCACCCCGAAAACTTGGCTAAAAGAGCCGGCATGGGTGGGACAGCTGATGGGGGGATGGGACATGGCGCTGGTCGTGGCAAAGTGCAGCAGCGGCAGCAGCAGAAAAAAGCACTTGAAATCTAGCAGCTCCTCCACCCAGGCTTCTTTTTTTGGGTAAAGTAGGCCAATGTAAACTCCCACTTCCTGTCGGCCTTGTCTCAGAGGGGGAGAGATGATCCTTCTGTGAAGGGGGAAAGGACTGCTGCTCTGTAGGGACCGTTTCCACTCACTACACACAAACACACACACACACACATACACAAACACACACACACACACACACACACACAGGAGAGGCAGGCAGGAGAGTGAGTGGGAGAGAGCGAGCGAGGGCGAGAGCGAGGAATACACAAACACAGTGGGGTTCAGGAATGTTAAACACATGCTTTATGGCATAAATAGCAGCCACTTTTGGTAAATTACAGTGAGTGCTCTGGCACTGTAAAGCACACAGCAGGAAAACGCTCTCAGATTTCAGATCCAGGCCCTGCACTCTCCCCAAGGAACAAGAAGGGGAGCGTGTTGTGTTTTCATTTCTCTATAAAAAGGCAGACATAAGTACAGTAACTTGTGATGCAGCAAAGATTTAAATATAGGAGTTTTTACTGTCCAAAAGAGGCTATGCAGCTTCAGTGGCCATGGTGACCGTGTAAGAATAGAAAGATAGAAGTAGGCAAGATGAAATGTTGATAATAGAATATAAAAAATAGAACAAATTAAAAAGTCACTCACCTATTCTAGGGAAATGCAGCACCTCATCATTGTAGCCTAAAAAAAAGGAGGTGATTCGAGAAACTACGCAGATGAGAATCGGAAAAAGTCAAACAACAAGCAAGCTTAAGAGAATAAAGTCAAGTTTCAATGAGCGACTTGTTTCAATTGTCTTTGCTAGCAGAGCTTACACCCTAACCTCAGGACATACCAGCTGACATCATCAAAATAGTCCCGAGCTAACCTCCAACAGCTGAGATTTTAATAGCCCTTTTATCCAAAAGCATCCTGAGTAAAAGACATGAGAGCATAACGACCAAAGGAACGACAATCAAGGACTCTCACATTAGTTCCATATTGGACCTGGTTGGTGTTCGTGCACAGATGTTTGGGAATCTGTATAAGAAATTTAGGTTGAAGCAGCGGTTGAGGAAGTATTGAGATACTAAGTAAAAGTAAAGTAAAGTCACTATTACCACACTGTAAAAATACTCAGTTACAAGTCCTGCATTGAAAATGTTGTATGTAAACGTATTTAAGTATATAGAGGATAATGTACTTTTATGTAAGGTAAAAGTACTCAATACAGAAACATGTCTGCTGTTACTGACATACTATATTATATATTATATCATTAGATTATTATTACTCATGCAAGTTGGTTAAGGCGGTTCGTTTTAAACTATTTTGTATAGGACTGCAACTAATAATTATTTTAATGATGGAATTATTCTCTCCATAAATTGATTAATTGTTAATTAATAGTTTTTTAAAAATGAGTATAAACCTCAAAATCAGTAAAAAGAAAAGCAAATCTTCACATTTGTGAAGCTAGAGCCATGAAATATTTTTGTGTGAAAAATTACAAAACGATAATAGAAATAATTGCCAATACATTTTTTGTCAATCAAGTTATCGTTTGTTAGGTAGTTTAATTTATAAGCTTTCACATGTTTTTTGTGCTAAAATCTTAATTTGTAAAATAACTAAATCTGTCAGACAAATGTAGTGATGTAAAAATTACAATATTTTTATCTTAAATGTAGTGGAGAAAGCGGTCTGAAAAGAAAAGACTCATGGTAAAGTACAAACTAAGTACAGTACTTAAGTAAATGTACTCAGTTACATCCCACCTCTGGTTTAAAGTACTGAGTGTGTGGGTGAGTCACTGCTACATGCTGCAGTAGTCATCCTGGCTGGTAGCTGTGAGCACATTTTCCTGACTCAGTAGGAAATAAGGAACTGTGCCGTGGAACAGCTTACCTCACTCTGTGCTGGGCCTCAGCCCACGCACACCAACTAACTCACTCACTGACTAGTGGCCTGACTTACTGACTGAGCACGGAGGAGCCATGAGAACCACCAGCTCCAGTCTGTGCAGCCTCTGACTCACTGTCTAGGCGGAGGAAGAGGAGAATGTTATACTCTCCCCGAGGAGGAAAAGAATACACGCACAGCACGGATATGCCTTCTTACTAGAATTCCACCTTAAGGTCATTGCAAAAACTGTAACGTTTGACACACGTATGAATTTATGTTAAATCTTGGGATTGATTGAAAACAGAAGTTCACTGAAGTTCTCTTTTACACGCAAACATTCACATATCCAGCAGCGTTTGCACAGTGACAGTGAGAAGTGGCAGGTGGAAACTAGAAGCAGGTGCAGTCAGTTGTTCCTGTCCATCATCACAGTGTGTTCACCTGCACATCTGCAACTCAGCTTCACCACAAAGGTCAGTTCACTCGCCACACCTAATATAAAGATGTTGAACAGAAATCTCCCAGTTAATGATCAAATAGACCTTTTATAACCAACGTATCAGCTGCACCCAGATTAAACTGTACAGGTGTGGATTTTTCATGCTAACGCAAATGACAGAGCAAGTTTTAATAAACATAAATTACTTTATTGAATGAAAATTCATCAGTTACAACATACAAGAAATAGGAGTGAACACACAAGCATGGTACAAAATTGAAATAACATCATTATCTGCACATTGCACTATAAAACACTGCCATAAAAAACGTTTAGGAAAGTTAAAAATTCGTCTTTGTACTGTCCATTTACAGGGTTCTGATCACATATAAGTCAACCACGTTTCCATGGTGTAAACCTTTAAAATAATCTTTGGTCCCAGCCTTCTTGCATTTCAAACCGTTTTGGCGCTAATTTCTACTAATACTGCAATCAATTTTAAATCCACAAATACTAACTGAGGTAAAAAAAAAAAAGGCACATTTTTGGTTTCAAAAGTAACACAATTTCAAGGCACAAATTCATTTAAGTTACAAAATATGGCTTTTGGCTGGTATTATTAACACTGTGGTAACCTTGAGTGCATGGCTTGCATTGTCATCCGCGTTGCAGCGCCACTTGTAAAGTGAAGCTTCTTTGGAAAATAACAGACAGCATGGCTTTTCCTATCTCTGAAAATCATCAGATAAAAGAGAAGGTTTGGATGTAGACAAAATAGAGGCTTAAAATGATCTTCACCGGAGAAAGAAAAAAAAAAGACTTAACTGATGCCATTCCTTTGTGATGACATGCTTCCTCTTTTTTTCTTAAGCAAACCAAGGGCAGTGGAAGTCACCTGCTATCAGCCGGCGAAGGTCATGGCTGTAGCACCTGTTAGCACCTCGTCTATCTACACCACAGTACCAGGGACAGCTGTGTGTGCACTCGCTTTTGTGTGTGTGACTGTGTGTTTGTGTGTGTGTTTTGAGGCACGCTGAGAGATTTATTCCACCCACGCACCCCTACCTCTCAGCAGCTGTGTCTAGGCTATGATCCTGAGCTGGCCGGCACCAGGACGGAGACAGGAAAGAACACCTCTTACCCCAATGAGTTCACTACATATTTGGTCTTTGGAATGGGCACAATAGCAACAAAGGGGCTGATATCAAGTGAGTGTCGGCTTTGCTTGGTTCAGATTTGGTCCGGCCTCAAAACCTGAGTCTACATTGGAAGGAAAAATCTGCTCCTTAGATGTTTTAAAAAGTTGTTTTGGCTTGTAAAGTCAGATCCATAATGAGGCTTAATCCCTCCAGGTCTCTTAAAGAAGGCCACTTCATGCTCTTTGTGGCCTTGCAGGTTGTCAACAGGCCAGCTGGGCTTGTGTGGACCCCCTCTCCGTGGCCACTAGCCCTCCACTGCCCTGAGCTCTGACTGGGTCACCCTCTTGTCTCTCTCTGTGGCGTCTCACACTGCGGAGGAGCAGCACCCGGAGGAGCTGTGTTTCTGCAGCAGCGACATGCGGCTGAAGGTGCGAGAGCAGACGCCACACTGGTACTTCTTCACCTCGGCGTGGGTCTGCAGGTGAGCCCGCAGGTTGGAGCGATCGGCAAAAGCCCGATTGCAGTGTGGGCAGGAGAATGGACGCTCACCTGGACGGATAAAATATATATTTTTTAAACAAATGACAAGTTGACTTCAACTGTAACTCATCATGCAGTGACAACAGTCAGAGTTCACAAGAGCTTTCCATTAGCACCTCACACACACACATACTGCAGATAATGAAGAAGCACACGGTTGGCTGGTGGGGTCAGAGCCTGACTGAATTACCATGATTCAATCAGAGCCAAATGAGATCAGCACGCCAACAAGTCACTGCAGTTACAAAGTGCTCAGTGATAGCAGAGAGAGCCTTCAGGCATTCTTTTAAACCTTTTGTCACTCATGTGTGTCCCCAATCCACTGTCTTCCCCAGCAGCCGTGATAAGACGATTAGCTGACGAGCCATTGTTGCTGGGACATTAAACACAATGAGCGATCAATGAGCAGCGGCTCTACAGACGGCTTCCCTATGTGATCAAATCTGCTGATCTAGTGTTGAGCTCATCAAACTGATTGTCATGGATATCCTGCTCTCTGATGAAGAAGGCGTGACCTGCTGACTCAAATGTAGATTCTCAGCTTTTTACACTTACACTGATTTATTCTCTTGTGAATCAACAATAAAGTGGAATTATAGCAGATGAGGAAGGGTGTTGTCGACGTGGGTCTTTACCTGTGTGTGTGCGGATGTGGCCACGCAGCAGCCACGGTCTGGAGAATGCCTTTCCACAGGTGGTGCACACGCAGGGCAGGGTGTGTGAGCGGATGTGCATCTTCAGAGCCCCGAGGCTGGTATATTCTTTGGGGCAGTGTTTGCAGAGGAAGGCCGGCCTGGCTGCTGTGACAGGGGCCTGCCTCTCCTCCTCTTCCTCCTCAGGGGGGCTGCTGTGAGGCATGACACCGGTGCATTTCATCCGCTGGCGAGGGGCATACGTGTGTACGGGTTCCGGGCTGGGGGGGTCTGAGGTGCGACCTTCGTCCTCCTCTCCACAGCTGCTGGCACTGCTGCTGAGGCTGGAAGGGGAGCTAAGGTCCAGGGGGCCTGGGGTGGCACAGGGCTCTGTTTGGGAGGTAGGCAGGTAGAGGGTGGGCAGGACACTCAGGTCCCACACCAGACCTGTTGTGAAGCAGGTGTTGTCCCCAGAGGAGAGCTCAGCGAGAGGATACCTCTCCAGTGAAGTGTCTGAGGCAGAAGGGAGAGGATGGTTCAAACATACAGACAGTGTCCGAAAAACAGTTATTTGATTGAGTCATAGAACAATAGACAAGAAATCCACCATTTGAAATGTTTCTCATAAACTTCCACCAACAACACCCAACTGTTTGTATTCATTTAAGTGATGAATTCATATTTCCTCAGCATTTATTGAGCATAAAGTCGGAGCCATGGGAAGGTTTCATGGGCCGTTTCCTCCCACGTATTCACAAGGGCTTGTAACATGAATGGAGCTCTGTCTGGTTGCAGAAAGGGGGGAAAGTGCATCTAACGGGCCCCGACTTGAACGGGGAGTAGCCGGGTTTGTAGTTGAACCACAAAAAGCACAAAACAGTTGTTTTCCAATATTGTAGGAACCTTTAACTTAAAAGTCTAAACTAGGCTACACTTGAGAAAACAGGTGCTTTCGTTAGTTTTCCGCACTTCGTGTAAACACTTTCATATTTCCAACAAAAATGAAAAAAATACTGTCAACTTACCATTCTGACATACCAGTTCACTGTAGTTTGGCTTTTGTTTCGCGAAGTACTTTTTGACCAAGAAAGATCGAGGCATTGTCCTTGTGAGCGTCTAAGATCTGTGCGTAAAAGTATCCCGTGGTCGCGACGCACAATTTCTACAAGAGTGAAAAATCAAATCGTGGTCCTCGGATCCGCAGGAAACAGAAATATCTTCCTATAGTCCACAAGTTTGAGCGGACAAGTGTGTGTGTGTATGTGTGTGTGTGTGTGTGCAGCTTTCATGCAGAATGACTAAATACTGGCCTCTGTTCTGAAATACTCTGACACAGGCGGTAGGGGTGTGCTCGCCCCGAGGGCCCTCCCCACCTCCCCACCTCCCGTGTCACCGCTCAAGTGCGCAGGATGAAGCCTTCGTGCACTTTTACAACAACAAAAACACGAGCCTCGCAGCTTTTACACACGGGAATCCGTTGGTGTTGACCTGCAGACGAGAAAAGGTGAAGGAACAGTAGCGAATTATGGTAATTACTGGGTTAAATAACCTGTGACACTGTACAGACAAGTAGATACTTGAAAATGTGATGAACAACTATTTGCCATCTCTAATGCATTGTTTAATTCGCTTTTAAAAACGCCACAGCACAAAGTATGAATAGGCTACTGAGGTAAGGAATTCCTCTTTTTGTTCTAATGTGTGCTCCTGACAAACATAATCAAACATTATCAAACTGCCCACTGCCGCCTACAACACAGGTCTACTGTCCACCGCAGTGTGTAGATAAACACAGGCACATTCAAACCTCTGCATGTGATTTATTTAAAGTCTCCAGTTCACCTAGTATGTACTATACTAATATGTATTTGCATCACTTTGGTCATTGACTTGTTCTCATACACTCGCTGTTTTCCCTCATTTAGGGAATTCACCAAAGGAATGTTGTCTAAACAAAAATAATATCATGAATGTGCACACCAGTACATTTTTAATTGTCATTACATTGAAATCAAGATGACTGTAAGAATCAATATTAAAGTTCTCAGACTGGATGGTAACTGTGTGAATGTGTTGGCGTCACAGTGTCATCAGACCCGTCTCACTTTATTTAATACATTTAATAAATGAAGCTACGCCTTGATACACAGGTTGTGTCTGACCCAAACAGCTTCAGTAGAGTACCTGCACCATCTTCTGGAAGAAAGGCAGTAATGACCAGGTCGTGCCGATGAACACTGGGTGGCGCTGTTGCACGTGTTCCTAATCAATCATAGCATCGATAGAGTTTATCTCAAAGGAAAGGTATCCAGAAATGTGTCACCTGTGAAATGACGGATGTAAACAAACCGTGACTGGTGGCTGTACTGTGTACCTCTGTAGCTCTGCGCTGCCACAGGCCTTCTTCTTCTCTACTTATTTGAACAACTACAGCACACAATCAATGAGCTATCTTCTTCCCACTGTCCTGACTTTAACTGCTGAACTTCAATATACTGTTGGGAATAATAAATGATACTTGTCCAGCAAGACTTTTTTTTAGAAGGATTAGAAATATGTCAACAACCACATAATCATTAACAGTTTATTCATCAAATACTGTTAATTAACAGTAGAATCATTGTGTGCAATAATTCAACTGTGCAATACTCTGGTTTATTTTTTTATTTATACGGTAAATTTCAACTAATATTCTTATTTAAACTAATCTTGCATTCTAAATAAATGATAAGATTGTAACACACCAACCAATTAGTTAGCATTGTTCATTATTACACTGTTATATATTGTAGCATAAATATTTTATTTCTATTTTTCATATACTTTCTATCCTAGGGGAACCACTGAAAAGTAATTGGACAGGATGCAATAGCAGATAAACAGGAATAATATGACACAGTAGTATATAAATAAGCACTGTGTCTACAAGTATCCTGCAGGAATACCATATTTTTTAGCATGTTCATGCTAGGAAAACAAGCATTCTTCGTGCATCTTAAGTAATGCTTCAGGTCACTGACCATTTGTTTGTTTGCACTGACTTTTTGCTTTGTATGTATCCTTGGTGTCAGATGAGGACAGGGTCATGTTGCATTTGGGTTTTTGTCATGCCATCGTGTGGCCCTGCATCTCGGACATTATAAGACACTTTTACAGAGCCTCAATAATAATGACTGAAGTTCCCAGAGTCATATTTTACTCAAGTAGACTATTACTTATACTTATTACTTACTTATATACACTCACACGGCAACTCAAATGAAGGTAATGAAGTTGGTCTCCGTCATTGAGTCTGATCAAACCACAACGGGGAGACAAAAACCCAATTGTTGAATGTTTGTGGTGTCCTGTAGACACTTTACAATACACTTATCAAAAGCAGCTGATTCGACACGCATGGACGCACACACGCCATCTTCAAAATACTATTTTCACTTGCAGCCGCTTGATTTAAGTGCAAGCATCCGATGAGCAGTGTGAGCATCTCACTGCCTACTTCCGGCTTCACGACGAGCGTTTATGTGGGTCAAACTGCCAAATATTAAGCAATAATTTGGTGTGGATATTCACCAATGATGCAGATTAGACGGCTGAGCAAGACGTACGAAGAACCAACGGAGAGTGGACATAACGTGAACTTTAACAGGAAATGTTTGGGCGTCGCAAGAGTCAAATGAAGGCTCAGCGCGCGGCTCTGATTGGTCGGTCGGTCCTGGTGGGCGGGGACACGGGCGGGTCTTCTGTTGTCTGTGGTCGGTTGAAGATTTGAAATACAGAACAATAACATTCTGGTTGTAACTGTTAAAGGTTTTTATAGGCAAACATTTATGGTACCTGCTGTGAACATTTGCAAACTTAGACTCTACAATGGTCTGCGACTGGAACTGAGAAACAGTACGGCAGGTAAGGACTCTGCAGAGCTGCAGCCCATTTACAGAAATGCATTGGCTGCTTAACGTTACGTTGGACTATATACAGTAGGCAACACAGAACGTAGTTGTTGACATTACAGGCGTATTTTGTTTGATTCATTTCACAGAATTGCATTTGAGGTAACCTGCAGGCTGTAATTGGTTGTTTCAGTTGTATTTGCTGTGGAAGGTATAACGTAATGTCATAATACTGCAAACCACTGACTGTGTAACCTAAAGACCTGAAACAATGTCTAAAAATACATTTAGATTCAGTGAGTGAGACGTGTTTGATTCAGCAGAGACGTGATATTTGTGGCTGCAGTTGTGTTTGACATCCTGCGGTTATGTACCTCATTGCATGCCAGCGAGTGAAAACACAACACAATAGCAAGATGACGTCATACAGTTAGTGCGTGCACTGCGGAAATTATTTCGCTGTAAATGATTAAGTGCAATGTCTCAACACGGAGCCACCTCAGGCCACTGAAAGGTGCAGAGCAGGCTTTGCACTGACAATATGTTTGATAAAAGAAGCCCCTCCCCCATATATCCAGAGACAGATGGACCCTAACAATGGAATTATGGGGGAGTGGGCATCATTATTCAAACCACTGTATCAAAAGACATGTCATTGGACATCTTTGTCAGCTGACCCAGATTGCTTGAATTTTGAAAAATAATAATGAAGCAAGGGTCCCTTAGCATCACTCCCAAACAGTCAAAAAGGGATTAGCCTGACTGAAGGTAGCGATGATGCTGTATGATATGACTATAAACCAATCGTTTTCTTGTCTTTAGCAGATCAAGATATAGACACCTGAGCTTCCTGCTGAACAAATAAGGGAAGGAAGACGGGATTAACGGCAAAGACAAACACCTCAAGGGAAGACTAAGAGAAAAGAGCAATGTTCAAAACGATCACCCGTCTGTTTTTTGGGGGAGAGGAGGAGACACCTGAAGATGCCAAGTCTGGAGAAGTGGTGGAAGAAGGATGGCTTGTTGTGAGTCATCAAGGTCAGTCATGGAGCATGTCATTCTTAGATTTAGAATATCTGTAATATATCAATATATATATATATATATATATATATATATCAATATATACAGTATATAGCAATATGCAGTGTTACAAAAGTATCTTGACCAAGTAGGTCACCTGCAGTATGTATGAAATGTAATATTACATTATTATAGGGATTTATTGGTTTTCTTAAATCACAATATTTTTTTTCAATAATTCACCTGTTACTTGTTTGGCTAAAGAACTGTGCACTGAGGGATAATTTGTATGTTTTGAAGTGAAGTTGTATGAGGTTCTTATCCATAGTCAGTATCTTACCTGCAGTAGATAGCGGTTGGAACGCCCCAGTTTGGAGAAACAGACAGGAGAACCTGAACAGAAGCTAGGCAATGTGCTGCTGTTTATGGGGGCAGCAGCAAAACGTATTTTAGCCAACAAAAAAAAAAATCAATATCAGTTTAAGTGTACACTATATTTAGAATATTTTCACCGCTTTACCTTGTTGCATGACAACCCTTTGTATCGGGGAACTGAAGCTGTTATCTATGCTCTCAGATCTCTGTGATTCTGAACTAACCAAAGTCACACAATAACACAAACAAACTTATTTTAGGTGGGCCTTTTTTAAGTGGCTTAACTATGTTTTGCTGCTGCCCCCGTCCACATCAGTACATTGCTCAGCTTCCTGCTGGTACTCCTGTCTGTTTCTCCAAACTGGGGCCGTGCTGACCGCCTTCGTAAAACACTGACTATGGTTAAGTACCTCATACAACTTCACTTCAAAACATACACCTATCCCTTTAATATCATCATAGAGGGCTTTTTTTCCTCCACAGAAGGACAATATATATTTACTGTAATTTTGATTATTGCTCAACTACATGACAAAACTTCTTTCTGCCTCCACAGAGGCGAGTTCAGCAGAGAAACAATGTGCAGAGCCAACAGACACCCAACCATCAAACTCTGCTCTCCATGTAGACACAGCTGCAAACATGGAAAGTGACATCAGGTGAGGGAGCAGGAGGAATCCTTTCAGAAATGTAACTTCAGGTTAATGAACACTGTCTCAGGTTGTTAGATTCACATACTTGCTTGTGTTTCTCTCCAGTGTGTTGGATCCACAGCCCGCAGTTCAAAGCAGCAGCAGCAGCACCAGTCGAGCCATCACAGGCTCTGTTTCTCAGCCTAAAGCTTTGCTAGAAGGGACACAGTTAACCTGCATCCCGAGGGCCCGGGCCGACCCACATCACATGTCTCGTAACGCCATTCAACGCCAGAACCGTGTTCGCCAAGGAGTCCAACATCACTCCTTCCACATCCAACAGCCAGGACATCGCAACCTCAGCCACTGAGGCTCTGGTTGTAAAACTGGGAAATAATCTTACAACATGTATCATACCTAATACACACAGATACACACATTTTAGTCTTGTGCATATCTAGGCTATACATCTGATCTTGATGTAACCCATCACTACAACAGGCAGCTACACTACACCTTGTACTGTATTTGAATGTGGAATGAAGACGTTCACCTCATGAAGTGAGATACACCATGTTTTCTTGTTTGTGTGCATGTGGATGAGTGCAGCCTATGCAGAATGTATCCTCTAACATTTTGGACAAAGCGCTGTCATTTGTGTATCAATGTGCGTTTATTTACCTGTATGTAAAAAACTTTTTTATACGGCAATAAATATTATAACTTTGCAGCTTGTGCTTTATTTGTGTGTCACATTATAATGTCCAAATGGCATTGAACTGCTCACAGTTTGACGGATGCAAATGTTGAGATCTCATTGGTTGGGAGATAATTGCACCTGCTGTGTGCGATTACATGTTTAGCTAAGGGAGGATTGCAACTCATGGACTTTTACAACAAGGAGGCCTGTACAGAACTTTTGAAGAAGAATTGACTTGGTCTGTGAATGAGCACAGTGCAGATGGATGTTTCTACTGAAACAAAACTTAACAGGCAGTTACCTTTCAGTTACAATAGTTTTTCTGGTTCACCTCAATTGGCTGATGGCTCAAGTGATGTCTCCTGTGCCTTCAATAAAGACCATGGTGAGAGGATACCAATATAAATGGTTTACAATGCGAGCTCTCGTCACACAAGATGCTGCTGTATAGCTCTGCTACGGATTTACACCTGCCATGATGCTAATTTGCAACAGTGTGTGTGTGTAACTCACCTGATAAGATGGCAAGGGCAGTATTTTTGGGTCCTGAGGGCCTGGGTGGAAAACTGTTGAATAGCTTGCAAACCCAAAACATGATTTAAACTTTGTCTGTTTGCTGCTGCCACAGACCTCAGCCATCTCCCAAAGGACATCCCTCTGAAACAGCTAGCCTCTGGTAGCCCAAATATGTTTGACCGAAGCCTGTCCAGCCTCAAAGAGACCGACGAGGACTTCTCCGGTCAGGACACACTCGTACACGTCTATGCTGTATCTATCACCTTTGCCATTGGAGTCACCATTGCTTTGATCCTGCGTATTAACCTGGGAGAAAGTTTGGTATGTCAAGCAATATAACATATGCAAGTATTACCACAAGTGCATTATTTATCTTCATTACTTCTCAGGTATTTGTGAAAGGTGCGGTAGTGTCGGATCACAGGCGCTGCACTTTACTTGGCCAGAGAGTCCTTCATGATGGGGGATCCAGTGTGGATGCTGCCGTCACTGCTGCCCTGTGTTTGGGTGTTGTTCATCCACATGTGTCAGGTGTTGGCGGGTATGTGACTGACCTGATATGTTTAGTGTAAATGTATGATAGGTTTGATCACAAATCCATCCTTTGCTCGTTCTTTTTCTGTAGAGGTGGGGTGATGGTGGTTCATGACATCCAGAAGAATGAAACCAGGGTGATTAATTTTCAGGGAACTGCACCTACAACACTCAAAGAGGAGATGCTGCAAAATGTTTCACAACTAAAGGTAAAGTAAAGCTGGGGAACTATTACTATTTTCATAGATTTTATTATTTAACAAATATAACCTGCAGCAGCCCTGAGAGGCAAGTGAGAGAAATAAACATTCTGGTGATCCATTTTGATCCAAGTCTGATCTAAATTTCTCTCCTGTGTTTATGACTTAAGAATAGGTGGAGAAAAAAAAAAAAGGTTTTGCCAGGATAATTTTTAGAAATGATGGTAGTTTTAATATTAATTTTTGGCCCCAATAGGCCAAGTGCACCTCTACCCAATGTTCTAAATGGGACTAAAAGCATTCATGTTCTTCCAGATGAGTTTTAATTTGTCCATGCACTCTAAAAACAAGGTACACATATTGTGTGTTAGCAATTTATGTAACATTACTGTTCTGAGTCTTTCTTTTGGCTAGAAATGTATTTTAATCTGCCTTGAGGAAAAAGTATGAATGCTGTTGGTACTATTTAGAACATGGGGTAGGGTTGCACCTGGTGGTGCATCTTGCCAAAATGAGAATTACTACACCAAACACTTTGAAAAAATGATCCTGACAAAAAAAATAAAATTCACCTACCAGAATCTTTTTCCCACCTGTTTCACAGATGGAAGTATATTCAGAAAGATAATCCTGGAAAAAAACTTAATTTCCAACTGTTAAGTCATAAAAACAGGAGAGAAAACTATTTTGATCAGACTTATAAAAGGGATCACCAGAAAAGTCCCACTTGCCTTTTTAGGGCTTCTGTAATAATCTCACTTCATCCATTCAGGCAGGTCTGCAAGTGGGAGTGCCAGGTCTGCTCAGAGGGTTACACCATGCTCACAGCCTGTATGGGAGGTAAATCATTTAGACAAAGTGAAAATGATCTGGTGTTTAGTTTAGTTATATATTTTTTCTACCCTCAAGTCAAATTGCTCACATTACAAAATCTCTGCAGTCTATCATGGGAGGATGTGGTCGCCAGAGCCGCTGCTGTTGCCAAAGAAGGTTTCAATGTGTCTCTCAGTCTTGGTGAGTAAAACCATTCCTCTTCACACTTTCTCACTTCACCACAATATAGCATGATGATGACCTATATTTACCAGGATGTGACTCATGTGTGTTACTCTACAGCTGAAGCTATATCAAAGGTAAAAGGTGAGCAGCTGTCGCAACGTTTCAGGGATATGTTCCTCCCAGATGGCCACCCTCTGCTTCCTGGTTCATATCTGAGGATGTCCAGTCTGGCTGGAGTCCTTGAGGCTGGCCTGTCAAATTTCTATGATGGGATCTTCTCACGAGAGATAGAAGATGAGGTGAATGACATTCACATGTTAAATGTGTCTGGTATCATGGGCAGGGTGATACTTTGCTTTTAATCTGAAATTTAAATTATTAAAATGTCAGCGCTGTAACAACTTTTGCTGTGTTTTCATACAAAGGTGCGCGCTAATGGAGGGGTCCTGAGCAGAGAGGACATCAGTGACTACAGTGTACAAGTGGAGCAGCCAGTGGAAGGCCTGTACGATGGTAAACTCTGTTCAATAATAGGCTTTATACATATGTATCTATTCTTGAGACTTTCATCAATGAGGTGTTAATCTTGTTTTAGAATTCATTATTCAAGTACCTCCGCCCCCATCCACTGGTGCGGCGTTGATATCGGCGCTCAACATTTTGGACGGCCTCCAATTCAATGGGAGCAATAACACAGACAATCAAACACACCACTGGGTTGCTGAGGTACTGGATTGCAAAACTTAAATATCAGTGTTTTTCTTTTCAATGTTATGGCTTGAGTGTCTCCTACATAAGAATGATTTATTTCTCCCTGTTAAGGCTCTGAAAGGAGCTTTGGCCAGAAGTTTGGGTGAACTCAACTCTTCAGTAACTGAGCTGCTCTTTGACGTGCTGAGGTAAACTACATTTGAGGAATCACAATTGTGATTAGGGCTGCAGCTAAAGCCAATTGTTCATTATTGATTAATCAGAGTATGTTCTTGATGAATTATTTTCTCTATGAAATGTAAAATAAAAATATCACATCATATCCAGGGCCCAAGGGGACATCTCCAAATGTCTTGTTTATATCCAACCAGGAGTATTTAAAAAAAAAAAAACAACTAAAAAATAAAAAAAAAACCAACACAGCACTGATATTCAGCTTACTATTATATGACATAGAAAAGCATAAATTCCTCACATTTTAGCTTGAACCAGAGAATAGTTCACTTTTTTTGATAAAATGATTTAACTATCAAGATTAGTTTTCTGTTGTCATAAATCATATTTTCATATTTAGGCGTTCCTTTTTTGTGTTTATAATACTGCACATCTAACTAATCAGTACATCGGGCGTTTCAGTGAACCTCCTGTTAATCGTCTCTCTGCTCTTGCTAAAGTAAGAATCAAGCTGAAGTGCTTCGCCAGAGGATCAATTCCTCCCATACCTCTCCAGCCGACTCCATTGTCCACTCCCTACAGACGGAGCTGATGGCTGGACAAGTAGTAGTCATGGGACCAGATGGCCTCATAGTGTCAGCTGCAAGGTGACTGTGTTGTTACCTAAACTCTGACATAAGTGATCACAGGAGGATAGGTGTGGTATGTGCTGCTGGGCACACTGACATTCTTTTATCTTTTGTCTTCACGATCTTGCAGTTCCTTGAGCACGCTATTTGGGAGCAGAATTATTACGCGATCAGGCGTTCTTCTCAACAGCCTCATCCTCGACTTCTCCTGGCCAAACAAAACCCGAGGGCAACTCTTACCCAACCAGGTGCAATGCCATTAGCAATCTCACCCAATAAAATCAGTCGGTTACAAAGTTTTTATTTTTAATTGCTTGCCATTTGTGCTATAGAAAAACCGAGTCCAGCCCGGAAAGAGGCCCCTATCCCCTCTCATGCCCACAATAGTGGTGCCAGCGTGGCATAAATGTGGGAGCTACATGGCTCTAAGCAGTGCAGGCGCACAACAGAGTTTGAGTGTGATCGTCCAGGTTTGATCACTTGACATTATTAAGGTTTGGAATCTGATTCAATGGAAGCTGGATTTTTAATACAAAAACATTTATGGTGCAGACTTTTTGTGTACTTTAGGTGTTGATCAGTGCACTGTCCTTCCAAAAAGAGAAAAATGACAGCTTCTACCAGGGAAGACTCCACCCCCAACGTCAGCCAATCCGACTTCTTCTTGTTGACCGTAAGTTGACCTTTTTTAAAAATTATTATTATTATAATTATTATTATTATTATTCACCTTTTTTTTTTCTTTTCATATTAGTAATTTCTTACTTTCTTAACTCCCTCACCAGCTGAGTTTCTGGAAGAGGGTGAGCAGTATTTGCATGAAAAGGGCGACGTAGTTCAGAGAGTGAAGACAAACTCTGTTGTGCTGGGTATCCTGAGGAACAAAGATATAATTACGCCCATAACCGTACCTCAATTATCTGATAGTTTCTTATAGTTTCTGTTTTTGTGAACTGTGTTTTTTTTTTTCCCCATAAATATCTTCCAAGAGCATATGAAATGGTAGTTTCTGGATAATTGTTGCATGCAAGTTTGTTTGTTTGTTGTTCTCCAGTGTTTGATACTCTTATGTTATTGTGATCACCAGCCAACAGAAGGCAGTACTTTCTATTACAGAAGGCAAATTGTCTGTTCATAAGAATTGTCTTTTTAAAATGGATTAAAGAAATAACCTCATTATACTCAAGCTCCAAACTGATGGCCTGCTTTTTAAATATTTTTTAAATAAAGGACAACAGCCACTATGCATAATGCCTGCTGACGAAAACGATTGCTGTTATGTAAAGCTGATGTGCACTCAAGATACCGTCAGACCTGCATACCAACGTCACAGGGTCACATGTGTAGAGATGCAGGCAAACATGTCACTCAAAATGTTGCACTCAAGCCATTGGTTGAACATTTTTCCTAATATCTGTTGACACTTTGCAGCTACTGGTAAATAGCATTCCATGTAACATAGTGACCTCCAATGTGTTTTGTAAAATGACATTGAAGCCTCAACAAGCAGAAAATGGAGACTTGTTGTGTTCATATAACAATGTTCTGAGACATTAAGCTTCACTGGAGTTTTTAGGCTTATTTTAATGTCAAATTATTAACAGTGCAGTCCAGTAAGAAAGGACAAGAAGACAGAGTCAAAGGTAATAAGATGGATCTTAAAATGTCACTACATATTATATGCAGCTACGCAAACTGAGGACCGCAGCAGTCCAAGTAATACAAATATCGGTTCTGTCTCAGTACATCGATCAAAACTTGAACTTACTCTAAACTGAGCAGTATATACTGTATGGCTTAAAGCTATATGGATTTCCTTCAGACAGAGAATGAACTGAATCTAGATTTCAGGTCAAAACCATAGATCGTATAGGGTTGAAACACAGTAACATTTACTCAAGTACTGTAGCTCTACTTAGTTACCTTTTTTAAGGTACTTGTACTTTACTTGAGTATTTCCATTGTATGCTACTTTATACCTCTACGCTACTAAAATTGAAAGAAGTATGTATGTATATATAATTGAAAGAAGTCTGTGTATATATATATATATATAATAAAAATATGCCACCTTTTCCCAACTGCAACGTGTACATTTTAATGCATCTATAATTATAATTTAATAATATACATTACTCTGAAATGGGCCATTCTGCATATTAATAGGCTTACTTGTACCTTTTGGTACTTTGATGCTAATACTTAGTTTTACTTGAGTAAAATTTTACAGTACTTCTACATTTTTCAATTTAAAAAATAAATAAATAAAAGTTATGGAGGTTTGGCTTATTTGAAGCTATTGTACTTGCAAGATTCTCGCTGTTCAGAGTCGTATCCTCATGATTGTTTGCACTTATTGTTAGTCGCTTTGGACAAACGCGTCTGCTAAATGAACTGTAATGTTCTAACTCCGGTATTGTTTCTTTAACTTAAACATCTCTGCAGCCTACTACTTCCACCACTGCACAGCACACTTCTGAGTTCACTGGCAGGGCATCTGTGCATTGTCCCCAGTGGTCATGGTATTGGGAAAAAGTTGCATGTATTAGCAGCCACTTTCCGTTTAAAGATATAACTGTATTCTCCCCTTTCTTATCAAATCAGTCGCGTATTGTTGCGGAGCATGTAGTCGAGGGGGCGGATTTAGGGCGGAGAAGTTGGGAGCTGCCAAGTGGGAGTTTGTCGGTCACGTGCAGGTCGGTATTTAAACGTCCCGCCTGCAGGAGAAGTCGCGAGGAAGAGATCTGTCACCGGAGTCACCTGCTGCGTTTGTGGGCAACTCATTCATGTTGCAGCAGCGTAACCGTGTGCGGAGTAACACGTGAACAGTAAGTCTGTTTCTTTTTTTTCAAAAGCTAGACCGACTCTAAAAGAGTGATTACAGAATGTTAGAATAAAGTTACAGAGCAGCTCTGTCTGTTTATTTATTTAAAGTGGTTGGTTGTCCCAGATCTTCTTTTCAAGCTAGCTTTTGCAGGGACTTATAGGAATTGTGTTAATGTTTTATACAATATTCTTGTTGACTAATTGATATATGCCATTGTTTGTAATGTCCATGACACAAGGAGTACTAAACTCCTTGTGTCCTAAACTTTAAACAGGTCGTTTGTTTTTTTCGAAATTCTTGTGTAATTACTTTTGTTATTAAGTAGCGAGAACCTGTTCGGCTCCAGTGTGCTCACGCACTGCTGTTGTCTTGCTACAGGTTGACTTCATCACCTGCTTCAAAACGGCCCCGCAGACCATATTCGTGGCGATATGGAGTCCAAAACTGTAGTAAAGGAGAAGTTTTTCATCGTGATACGCGGGAAGTCGAGGAAAGGCTTCTGCCGAGGAAACCTCGGCCGTGTGGAGGCAGAGACGCAGCGCGGGGAGCTGATGGGGCTGCTGTACTGCGGTGGCAGCAACGCGGGGAGCCCCAAGAGCGGAGGCCTCGTGAAGAGGGAGGACACGTACCCTCTGACCCGCCACCAGGCCCAGCTGCTGCTTTTCGTGTCCCCAGCAAGCAAACGCCTGGAGCTGCTGTGCAACCCCCAGCTGTTCTTGGCTATCTGCGAGCTGTCTCAGGATGACCTTGTGGTGGTGAAGCACAAGAAGGGACACCTGCCAGGGCTGGTGAAGAACCTGATGCAAATTGGGAGGAAGGAGGACAAGGATGATCTGCACATGCTCGGCTTTGAAGTGGAATTTGTGGTGGGTAAAGTCTGGTTTATTCTTCGCAGCATCAGTGTGGGCGTCCAGGATAAAGAACTAAGTAGTAGAGACAGAGTTACAGTTGGTTTCTCTGAAGCTAATAATTGCACATGCTCGCATACAAACCTCCAGAAATGTATAGCGACGAGGATGACCATATCATTTCAGGTGATGTTGTGTGTCAGGTGATCTTGTGTGTCAAGTCAAGATCAGTCAAGATTCCTACAGAGAGGTGTGACTCTCAAATGTACACCTGAATACAAAAGAGCCTTTATCTGTGTTCTGTACATAAGTATTGAGTTTCTCTTTTTCTTTTGTCTCCCTTGTAGGACAGTGATCACAATTTGTCCTCCAAGAAACCTGCTCCTCTGCCCCTGTTCAGTGCGGCAGACATCATCCAGGTGGTCCCATCCTACTCTGTTCCCCTCGGACTAAACTGGAAAGACGGACAATTTGGGGGTGAGTTAGTAAAGTGGTCAAAGTCACAGCTTGCCTGCCTTTTTTAAAAATTTTTTTTTTTTTTTTTTATAAAAGTTGACGTGGCATTTACTTCACCTCAAGATACTTGGTGGTGGTGTTCTTTAGTTTATCAAACAAAATTCCTTTTAAAAAATAAATAAAAATAATAATAATCCATCTCCTCCCCTCCAATTAGCAGTCGTTGAAAGTTTTCAGAAAACACCTGTGACTCCAAAGGGGGCGCAGAAGAAGCGGTCTCAGTACAAACTGGAAAAACAGGTCCTGTTGCTCTGGAATGTAAAACAGCAGAGTCATCACATGGTCTGGCATTTAGGCACATGGTGAACTCTGAGCTGTCTACATACCGCATATGTAGACCTGTGCGGTGTCAGCTAGAGGTTAATCTGATGAGGCAGCATGTGACGAGCCTAAAAAATGTCTTGTGACTTTCTAACCGTCAGCCTCCACACACCCTCCATACCTCTCCACAGGTCTAAACAGAAAGGCGGTGACGCGCATCAACTCCATGCCGAATATAGGATCCCGTGCACGACAAGTGAGGGAGAACCATACGGAGCAGACTGTCTTTCAGAGCCAGCGTTCAGAAACGTCTTGTGTGCCTTTGGAGGTGGGATCCTTGGTGGAGGTGGTGTCCAACTTGGGGGTCACAGTGTACGGGGTCGTCCAGTGGTTGGGGTTACCTGCAGGGAAGACTGATGAATGGGCTGGGATTGAATTGGTGAGAAACTTAACATTTTCTACAGTCATGTTTTCTGTCAGCATTAGGCATCTACCTCCATACCTGATGTTTTTTAATTTAACATTTTTTTTTTTTTTTTTTTTTTTTTTTTTTATAATTGTTTCAGGACTTTGAGGTGAATGGCTGCTCTGATGGGAAGTATGGAAGCCAGAGATATTTCACCTGCCAAGGGAGCAGGGCTTTGTTTGTTCCTGTAACAAAGTGCAGCCCTGATGGGAGGTTCTCCTGCTCCTCTACAGGAAGGGAGACCTCCAAACCCACCGACACACCTGCAGGTTAGACACTTGGAACAGGCTGGCATATACACGCACTTGAAATTTACACACATTTTCATGGATCACTTATTGCCATTATGCACCACAGGGTTGCACAACGAAATGCAATTGTAACTTAGTCCATTATGCTAGACATGACAAACAAAAACAGTTGTAGTGCATTCTTGAGGTGCATTTTTAAAATTTGCAACAGAAGGAATGTAAACAAACAAACAATGGTTCTTTAACATTAAAAGATTTCACACCAGGGAAACATCATCCATCAACTGACATTGCTCCCCTCTCGGTGGTTGGAAGATGCCGTGGGCGTCTGAACAAGTAACAAGGAAGGAAATATATCAAAAGCCTTTTATTGCAGTGGCTAAATCATAAAAATCTAATAAACATGTTTCGACCACAGTAGGCCTTGGTCAGGACTAATGACAAACAACATGGGCTTGGCCTTAGTAGCAACAGCCAAATGGGAGGTGATCACATGACCCGGATAATAACATGACAGGTGAAACTAATTGAAAATAATT
>CALSBV010011423.1:3077256-3092568 GCA_943590825.1 Bovichtus diacanthus | reverse complement strand
ATATATATATATATATATATATATATATATTTTTTTTTTTTTTTATCCGTGCAACATTTCGGACTTCCGGCTTCGGAAAAAGCAGATTAATCATTTATTCATGAAGGCCTGTGTGATTGTCCAGTTGGACCGTGGTTAAGCCTGGTGAGAAGCTGCTGCAGAGTACTTTCTCAAATCTAAAGTGTGCCGGTGAAATGATGAGGACTGTGTAAATGCCATTTAATGGACGTCATTTTGTATGTTTGCTCGCTGTTTTCAGTTCCTCTATATGAAGACTCGGAGGAGGATGCACCACCTATTCCTGAATCAGAGGCCTTGTCTTTGTTAGTGGGAAAAATGAAAGGGATTCAGGGTCACATCAACTCCTGTTACCTTGATGCCACACTCTTCAGGTAAATCCAGTTCACCACCGCTCGGCACATTTGATTCTCAAGTAGCACACTGCCGCAGCTGAGATTGACTTAAATCCCATCTTCAAGTAATTTTATTTGGAGGAGAACATGTACAGCTAAATAAGCATGTTGAACTGTATTCCGATAAGTACTGAGTTGATAAAACGATGTGGCTTTCTCTCACTTCAGTTTGTTCGGCTCATCCGTGACCCTGGATAATATCTGCCAAAAGCCTGCTAACACGGAGCGACCCATAACCTGCACTCTTAGAAAAATAGTCAACCGTTTGCGCAGGTATAAACACTGTCTTCAAGACTTTGTTTTTCTCATGCCTTGCATTATCATCTAGTCTGAAAAACAAGAACATTATGACATTTTACATAGTCTCAACTGGTGAACAAGTACTCTCCGTCTTAATGCTACGGGTTCACCAGCTAACACACAAAGTGCTTCTGCTTAAACCTTTCTTGCATAAGAAGGTGTGTTTGCTCCTGATTTTGTTTGTTTGAGTTTTTGTGTTTGCTTACTGATAGTGAATGTATTTATTGCAGACAAGGCTTTGTGCCGGCTGAGAGTGTGATGAATTTGCGTAAGCAGCTTGGCTGCGACACCTTCCGAACGGAGGAAAAAGGTACACAGCCATATCATGCAAAATGCATTTTGAAAAGACATTTTCAATCGGTCTTAAGACACTGCAACACTCCTAAATTTCCCTTGGGATCAATACAGTATCTATCTATCTACCTATCTATCTATCTATATAACATACTGAATGCTACTGATCTTTGCTTCCCTGCAGACCCGGAGGAGTTCATAACCGTCCTCTTTCAGAAAGTTCTTTGCATGGAGCCACTGCTCAAGCTCCGGTAAGATCTTACAACCTTGTAATAAAGTGTAACTTCGATATTTTTAACGTGGACCCTATTTTCCCATGTTTTTGTGACTAATTGGGGACAACAATTTTTTAAATGGTTCAGTATTGAGCAAGAACGCTGCAGACGGCAGCTCCTAAACGGGCTGCAATGTTATTGCTCCTGGCAATTTGCACTGACGATGTACCTCCGTCCAGTGTGTGCTGGCAAGTGCTTGCTTTTGCCACTGACAGACTCATTTTGTTATAAGTGTCTGACCGCATTAAGGTAAGAACCCTACATGGAAATAAAAGGTTTTTCTTTGCCATTCACTTGATCTGGTTTGTTTGTTTTGTTATTGTGTCTAACCAAGTTTCGCTCAGAAGTCTTGTTCTAAAATCTCGCGTCGCATCCACTTTGTTAAAATACGCTTAATATTTAGCCATGGCATTGAATATCTTTAAGATAACACAAAGCTACACTTTCTGTACTCCAACGCAACAAACTTTGACAACACCGGCACTCACATTTCCACTGTCTCCAGCAACAAGTCACATGAAACGATAACAAACAGACCGTATCAAGCGAAAGGTAAAGAATATGTTGTATTTCACTGTAGGGTCGGTTTGCAACGCTCTCCCTCAATACAAGACCAATTTCAAAAAATGTTGTCCTCATAAGTGACTTTGACCCAAAAACATGGGGAAAAGAGGGCCCACATTGAAAAACACCATCACCTTCTTAAACTAATGGCCTAAGTCATATATTCATATATTCATTTTTTTAACTTTAAACTATCCTGTCCTATTTGACTGTTAAGTTACTGAAATTCAGTTTATTTTTTAAGATCGAGACAAACATGCCAGGGTGCCTACACCTTCCAGATCTTTCTAGAAAAAGAACAGATGGGACAGATGCCCACCGTCCAACAGCTGCTTGACACATCCTGCCTGTCAGGGGACCTCAAGTTTGACAAGGTGAGCGTGTGCTCCTCTTAAAAGGAAAAGTAGTCTTTATCCAGTTTCCTTCTGTACAGTCATGTTATTGCTTTTCCTTATTTGTCCCTCAGATGCCATCATGTCTAATGGTTCAGATGCCAAGGTTTGGAAACAAGTATAAGATGTTTTCTCACATAATTCCCTCCACTGAGCTGGACATCACAGATCTCCTATACAACTGTGAGGAACGGACAGAATCAGCACTGATTTGAATAATTTAGGATGTGAATGGATTTCTTTTAATCCAGTGTTTTTTTTTTTAAGAGCTTAAAAATGTTTACGGATCTCCAACTTTTCCCAACAGCTCCAAGGGAATGTTTCGTCTGTGGGCATTTGGCCGAGTATGAGTGTCTTCAGTGTCTACCAGATCGCAAAATGCAGCCAGGGAGAATAAAACAGTACTGCTCTACCTGCAACACACAGGTTAGCCAGATGACCTTGCACATTTGTGCACAAAACTACCACTTATAAAAACTGCACAGCTCTTCCATTTTTAACTTGGATATATTGTACATATTCTTTTATAGTAACTTTTAATCTATTCTATACTTAAGTTTCTTGAGTTTTGTAATACTTGCTTTTTTTTTTTGCATTTTAATTTCTCTTACTACGTTTATGTTATGCCAATACACCAAAGCAAATTCATTGTATGTAAAAACCTACTTGGCAATATACCTGATTCTCCTAGATTTCAAGCATCCCACCGACCAAACTTGTAAAACTCTTTATTTTCTATTTTTCGTTAAGGTCCACAGCCATCCCTCGCGGCAGGCTCACTGCCCCAAAGCTCTGGCAGTGCCAGCAGATGTAGCCTCGGATACTCCTGTGCCCAGACACATGATGCAGCTGTTTGCTGTGCTCTGCATTCAAACCAGCCACTATGTGTCCTTTGTCAAATACGGCCCTGACCCTCACTCCTGGCTCTTCTTTGACAGCATGGCAGACAGATGCGGTAAGATAGAGTTCAGCTTGTTTTATTTATTTGAATTAATGTTGTTTCTTGGCTTGGCCAAGACTTTTTTTTTTTTCTCCATTAGTGGCATTATATAATTGCCAAGCAAGTAGTTTTATTCTGATGTTTGTGCAGACTCGCACTTGTTTTGGTTTTTCTATGAGGTGGTTACACATGACTGCCTTATTTACTGATAAGGCAGTCTCTACATTTCTGGATAAAGCCTCACTCTGACGTCTTTGCCTGGTCTTTATCTCTTCTTGAGCTGATGTCTAATCTTGAGGTCTCTTTTTTTCTTACAGGTGATGATCAACGTGGCTACAACATTCCTGAGATCCGAGCTTGTCCGGAGTTGGGTGACTTCCTGTCCCAGCCGGAGGAGGAGATGGCCTGGTCTAACCCCTCCCAGGCTCCTGAACTAGTGCGCAGGTTGTTGTGTGATTCCTACATGTTGTTATACCAAAACCCAGCCACGCCACTTTCAAAGCCAAACCATCAGGAGTCTCGCGTCGTTTGAGAACGCATGTGAGAACACAACGTTCCCACAACAGTGCCGTCATAACCTTGCATCTCTGCTTAATCGGCAAGATTGTGCGTTTGGTTATTACATCCAAACAGGAACTGAAACGAATGCTTCTAACATCATGAGGAAAAAACAATATTGTTTAAGAAATAAACAATATAAATGTGTCGTTCAGACATTTGATTATGAATGATCATAGTCCAGTTTAAAAAAAAAAAAAAAAATAATTTTGGCCTTTTATGTGACAGAATTGAACCTGGGACATTGTGGTTATATGTCCTGGGCTGTAACCATGTGGCTACCAAGGCTCTCAATTGTAGTCAAGTTGATGTAGATATGTAAGGAGTGACTGAGCAGTATACTGTACGTGTCACACTCACCATTGCCTTCTCATCTCTTGAATGTCTTGCTGTTGTTACACTGATGTATTTATACCAAGTTCTTTAAGGAAAATTGTGACATTACACACAAATTACTTTATTCAAGTGTGTTTTTTATTATTTGGTAAATTTAAAGTCCACTCAAACACTCGGTGACATGTTTCTGTAGTGTTCCATTATTTTAACTCTGCTTGTGAATTGTGGCCTAAAACGCTCACTGAAGCCTCACAGAAGATTGGAAAGTACATGTTTGCACTTTGTATTGTACTTACTGTAAACAAATGCACCGAGTGCAGATTTTACTAGGGCAATATTACTGGATCTGTAATATAGTATTTTGTATCAATAAAATGTTAATAATTTCAGTTGGATATCAGTGAACTATGCTTGGCACAGAATTGTATTGTACTAAAAATCAGGCAAAAGCACAGAACCTCCTTAAGAAAAAACACCACCGTCTATCGTCATGTTTTTGTTTTTTTTAGCAGCTGTTTAGAGTGAAATAATGCATTTTGATCCTTTCAATCTACTAAATCTTAAACTTTTTTATGCTGAATCTTCAACACAATCTTAAGAGTCTAGACATTTAGTGGTTTTAAGTTTCTGTGAGGACAGGTGAGGCCTTTTTTTAGGTAATATTATGGGCTGCAATGCCCTCTTGTGGAAAAATAACGAGTTTTCCTTGAGTCTCATTCATCCTTAACTGGGAAATACTTTTTCTTATCACCAGTATGTGATGCAGGCCCATCAAACTACACCAGTATGTATATTATTCTCATAACTTCTGACAGAAAGGAAAAATAAAAGCATAAAGAATATAAAAGTGCAAGCTACCATGTCATTGTAATTGCTTATAACTAATATAAAAATTACTCAAATACTAGCGTTTATAGATGCTGTTCTGTGTATTCAGATTAGATGCAGTTGTTCAGTGCATCTGTCGAGCAGCTTGGAAATCCCTATTAAAAACATTACACATTTTTATTTATTATAAAGATAGATACTTTATTGATCCCCAATTGGGATTTTTTTTGTGTTGCAGCAGGCTGTCAAGGCATGGCACAGGAGTAAAAAAAAAAATAGACAGTAAATATATACAGTACATATCAACGAGAGACGGAGAATATAAAGTTATAAAGAGGATCACCAAGACCAGTTGGCATCAGACTGAAATCTACTATTTAGGACATTTCAGGTTATTATTCTGAACCATACCTTTTGAATTTCAATTGTACCTGTCTGCTACAGTCTGAATCTCTTTGCCTTTTGAGTTGTAATGTGATAGGCCTGTCTCAAGGTTGTGGAGGGCAGGACGGGCTCCTGTCACGTGCCACACATGCTGGCCGACACCATGTTTGAAATGACTAAAAGAAAGACTTGTAGATTGTTATGCATATCCCCTTAATGACACAAGGATAGGCACGTAGCTAAAGAGACCTCTTCAGACGTGATAATGATGAATGATGTTATTATTACTAATGAGTACATGTACAAAGAGCTGCTCTTTTCCTTTTGTACTCAGTCACTTAACAGACTGAGTACAAACAAAACACAGAAACAAGTAGAGCCTGGAGCAGCATGTGCACCTCACTCAGGAGGACTGTGTGTGACCATCGTGGGCCTGAAGAGCAACACGTTTTGTCAGGAGGAGGAGCTACACTGCTCCCTACCATTTAAATTAAGGCGCATGCGCATTAGTGTACAATTGGGACTTAAATCTATTACACAACTGTGCCTTTTCTTCATTCTGCCTGCATCTCCTCGCCGGTCTGCTGTAACCCTAGACGTTACTTATTTTTGATTTCCAATCAATCAACTCTTAGGAAATGAGTGGGGACCATTCCCACAGTGAGGACCAGGTAATGTCATCCCTGGTGGTTAACGGGTACCAGTTCTTGCCTCCGTTTTATTGCTTGGTTTGACAAGATAACTTGGCTAACAGTGAATAGTGCCTGCTAGCGCGCGTTAGCCCAGTGTGTTTGTAACGTTAAGCCATCTAATGTTGTTGTTAACAGCTTCTTGACACGTTTCATTACGTTTTTATTTATATTGTAACGGAGAGGCACTGTCTAGTTCGCTTTCATGTTTGAATAGCGAGGCATGATCTCCCAGACAAAGTGGGGAAACGACACATTTCATTTGGCGTTAGCTATAGCCAGTGTTAGCCGTAGCGGCGTCGGTGTCCGCCGCTAAACCATGTTACAAGCCAGCGTAGCAAGCTAGCCTAGCTAGCAGGGTAGCTAACAAACTCCCTTTGCCATCCAGCAAGTTCAAAGTTAGTTAGCCAGCTAGTTAGCCACTACGGTATTTAACGTTCGTCTGTTTTTGATTTTTCAGATTGACGGTGGCTCTCGTTTCAATGGTAAGTTGTGACACAACGCAAGCAAGTTAAAAGAAAGGTTTCCTCAAATTCTGACATGTCTTCACTGATCTAATGCAACGTTACGGTAGTTCTCAGTAGAGGGCAGAAATGGCGTCCAGAGACTAAGTCCTCTGTCTCACTCTCAAGCGCCTATTGTTCAAAAGGGAGGTCTAATAAAAGCGTTTCCGCAAGTTATTTTCTCTGTTCGAGTCATTATTGGCACACACCTCGAGGTGTTTTATCAGTTTGTCGCATCAGAATGTCTTGTTGGTTGGCTTTTAGTGGCATATTTCCCTCCTGAAAGTGAGGGTTTGGGGGTTGAGGACTTAGTCTCTGCGCCATTTTCTTTTTCAGTGTAGCGGCCCGACTACTGCAAGCTGAACCCAGGCTGGGAAGTGCAGATGGCTGTGTGGAAGAGAAATGCGAAGGCACAGTGCATCGTTAAGATCCCACGTAGTGACCATGAATGGTTGTTGTTTTTTTATACACTGCCGTGAACGCTTTTTCTTAGGTTAAGTTCTTTTTTTCATTATAGCTACATGGACTTTACATTCCCACATGCTAGGAGAAAGTGGACCGTTTTAAGTTTGATCCACATTTCAACGGTCATCAACTTTAATTCATCATCACACAAGTTAAACGGACATATTGGCGCATCTTGGCAACGAATAAAGTAAAAAGTGAGACAAGTTCTTTTGAGTTTTTATTGCTATTATGATTTTCTGTTTAAGCCCTAGAAACCTATATCAAGCATACAAGGCACTACCCACAATCACACCAAGAAACTGCTACATTTAGTTTTTAAGTCCAGTCAATTAGAGTAACGTTTTCCAGGGTATGCACTCTAAACAATTGAATATTAATTTGTTAGTCAATATATCTAGTTTAAGTAAAATTATTCAGTCTTCTTATAGAATACTCAAGCAACCAAGCATGGACAATTGATCTGAGATTGACTCCTTTTTTGTATTGCTAAAAATCATCTAGACAGCTGTACTAGTCCACTTGTTTGGTTTTCATTCATCAGCATTTGACACAAAGAGTTTTGGCTTCACTTCTAGGTGTCCGGAGTAGTATTCATTCCCTTCAATCTGGACATCTTAACTTTATAAGTCAAGCAAAGTTGTTGTTTAAAAAAACGTATTTCAGTTTATTTGGGTCGTCTTCTCGGATCCAAACCAAATCACTGTCCTCTTCAAATGATGGATGAACAACGCCAACTAGTTTTACAGTGACGCATGTAACAATCAAGTTTAAGGTTTTGTCATTCAGAACAAGTCACTGATCAAACCTTTTCTGCTTGAACACGTATGCTGTTTCTTCTCCTGCCCTACACTGGCATACCAGGGGAATATGGACAACGTGTTTTAGCGACATGTTTAGTAGACTCGGCTGTTAGCCGTCAGCACCGCTTGTGACCAAGTCTATTGCCTTTATAGCCTCTAAAGCTCGTAGACTTTTGCTGTTTGTTGATGCCAAAGTTTGGGTGGCGCCTCTTTGATTGGACTGGTGACCTTTTTTTTCTACACTAAGATAATTTTCTTTCCTGCTTTGGTTTACAAATTAAGGAGGGCAAAAGCTTATTTTGTTCACTGGCATGTTTCAACCTGTCTGTTGTTTCATATTGTCTCATGAACAATGAGATCATGTGGGCAGTAGGTGGTGCTGTGCTACTGTGTTATAGATGTTCAGTCTTCATTTTGCATGAAATTCAGATTGTGCATGTTTTAGACCTTTTTTGTCTAGAAATTTAACTCAAGTTTTTACTTGGAGGGGGACTGAGCGATCCCTAGGTTGTCTGTTGATCAGAGCGTCTTTCTCAGCCTGTCCACATTAGCTCCTCGTCTCGCTCCGCTTGTGTTTTAGAATCATGCTAATATAGGCACACAGCAATCCTACCTTTTTTTGTTTCAGTCAATCTTTCACTTTTGAAGAACGTGACACTGTTTTCTTCTCATAGACTCCCACAAGCATAAAGACAAGTATAAAGACAAGGAACACAAACATAAGGACCACAAGAAGGATAAAGAACGAGATAAATCAAAGCATGGCAACAGGTATGGTGTGTGCTTCCAGACTCTTCATAATTGCATATTCTGGTGGTATCTGTTCAAAGTGGACAAGATGTACCACTTGGTTACGGCAGTATTTCCTGTACTGAATACTGGAAGGTGAAACAACCTAAATTTAAGTTATTTATTTAACCTCCTAGCGATCACAAGGACTCCTCTGACAAAAAGCACAGAGACAAGGAGAAGGAAAAGATGAAGCACAAAGATGGCAGCGCAGACAAATACAAGGACAAGCACAAGGAGAAGAAGGTGAATTACCATGCACATAATTCATGGAAGAATGCACATGTGGTTGTGCATGTAATGTTGCGATTTTAGGCTTCATCGTTATGAATTATTCTGCAATATTAAGCTCTGTCAAAAGCATACTCCTGTTCATGGCCCGAAGCCATTTAAGCCACTAGTGAAATGTACATGTTCATTTTTGTTTGTATCTTTTGTTACAATAGTGATGGATTTAATAAACCTGTCCTTTTTCAGCCAGGTCGTAGAAATGATCAAAAATGCAGAATATGGTTTACATGTGTGGAAATAATTTTTTGGTTCCACATAGCTTTATATGGCATCAAGCGGCTAAACAGAATTAAGTGTTTGTTACGGCTTTTGTTAAACTTAGACTAACATGTATACTGAATTGGTCTGCAAATGGGGTGAATGTTGAGGGCAACTAGTGTATAATATCGTAAATATTAGTGTTATGCCGTGGCTTCTTAGTCCACGGTGGGTACCTGGTTTAGATACTCTAACTTCTGCCACTCGGAACCAACCAACTATGTTTATGCAGAAAGTTACCAAACGGTTGGTTCGTAATTATACAAATTAGATTAACAATTACAATATTTGACGACTGGACGTTGATTTAGCTTTTATTATACCAACTCAGTTAATTATCATTTGCTGTTACACTTTTTTACAACATCTTTGTGTAAACCTTGCAGATTAAGACACTTGATGGGAAAGTCAAAAAGGAAAAGGAGAATGGCTTTGCCAGGTATGTCTCCACATTTCACTTAAGTACTATATTTACACTACCAGCAGATGCAAAACGTGTTTTTAGAATATGAAGCCATTTCTGATTTTCTATTTGTTTTCTTTTGCAGCCCTCAAGTGAAGCCTGAGCCTGAGGATGATTTTTTCCACTCACCTAAAAATGAGAAATCTCTAAAAAGAGAACGTGACCTTGATGATGAGTGAGTCACCTTTGCGATTTAGACTTCCTGCATGTCTTCCATGTGTATTTTATAGGGTTAGGGTGTTTTTGGTTTTGTCTGTAACTACATTTGTAACAAGCTTCTTTTCTTTTTCTTTCTTTTTTCTTTTTTTTTTAGCTCTGAATTCAAGCCCAAAAAAATTAAGACTGAGAATGACAAGAAAGTCAAGAAAAGGAAACCCAATGCGGTAAGCAGAATGGCAACTTGGGTTTGGGCTTTCTCTCTCAGCAATTAAGAGATATTTAATTTCTCTATATATTTTGGAGAGCAACTCTTTTGTGCTATGCATTTTTATTTTTATTTTTTTGGTGCCAACCTGTGAGCAAAAGAAATCAGTTTCTCTTCCCTTTTTAGGACATCAAGCCCAAAAAGACAAGAAACAAAAGGGAAGTCGCTGATGGTAAAAAGAAAGCAAAGAAGGAGCCAGAGGAGAAGTGGAAATGGTGAGATATTTATGCAGCCAGCTGTATGATGCCAACATGCTATATAGATGTATTTAGTGTTATTTTTGGATAAAGTAATGTTTTGATTCTCTGCTGTATTAAAACTCCCTATTGGATGGACATGTGTGGTTGATTTCAGGTGGGAAGAAGAGAGATACACAGACGGCGTCAAATGGAAGTTTCTGGAACACAAAGGGCCCGTGTTTGCGCCACCGTACGAGCCTCTTCCTAATAACGTCAAATTTTACTATGATGGTAAGATTGAAACCACTCAAGGGCTCCACTGTTGAACCATGTGATGGCATGTCAGCGGTGGGTGTAACACCTATTTTTGCATATTTTAGGTAAGCACATGAAGCTCAGCCCAGAGGCAGAAGAGGTGGCCACGTTCTTTGCCAAAATGCTGGACCATGAGTACACCACAAAGGATATCTTCCGCAAAAACTTCTTTAAAGATTGGAGGAAGGTAGGGTGAAGGTGCACTTTTGTGAATAAACTTAATAATCTGTTTAGCTTCGTGTGAAGTAGCTGTTAAAAGATTTCTGTTTTTGAACGTACCCTGTTTTGCTGATGCAGGAAATGTCTCCAGAGGAAAAGGGTAAACTCACAGACCTGAAGAAGTGCAACTTCACTGAGATGAGCGACTACTTCAAGGCACAGTCTGAGGCCAGGAAGGCCATGACAAAGGATCAGAAACTGGTGAATATATCGATCAACCTTACATGATGATTTCACTGAAAACATTGGTTGTTTAATTACATAGTTGTATAATTTATAAAATGGTTCAAAATGTTATATTCCCTGATCCCAACCCTTTGACAGATGAATAAATCAGTTACTCAAAAAGTGGTACATTACAACCAAATTACTACAACTTACAAGTAAAGTTGGCACATTTAAAGTATCTGCCACATTTGCACTTTTTCACATTTTGAAATGATTCACTCCAACTAGTGTTAATTTTTTCAGTATTTGTTTATTAGTAAGTCTTAAGACTTTTTATGCACGCACGCCTACATAAAAAAAAATTGACAACGTGTATATTCATAAAATATTGATTTAATGAAATTAAATGAAAGAAAATGGATTTCTGAATTTTTTTTTGTTTGTTTTTTACCCTACCCTCTGTAGAAAATAAAGGAGGAGAATGAGCGCCTCTTGCAGGAGTATGGCTTCTGCATCATGGATAACCACAGGGAGCGTATTGCTAACTTCCGCATTGAGCCCCCGGGCCTGTTCCGCGGTCGTGGAGACCATCCTAAGATGGGCATGCTCAAACGTCGCACCAGGCCTAAAGACATCATAGTCAACTGCAGCAAGTGAGTGAAGGGTTGTTTTTGTCAATGCTGGTAGGCTGACGTTTTAGGCGAGTATAATGATTTAAATGTTTTATTTATGTGCTCCTCGTAGGGACTCAAAGCACCCAGAGCCTCCTCCAGGCACCAAGTGGAAAGAGGTTCGTCATGACAACAAGGTGACTTGGCTGGTGTCGTGGACGGAGAACATTCAAGGCTCCATCAAATACATCATGCTGAATCCCAGCTCTAGGATCAAGGTGGGCTGAGTTCTGCGCTGCAAGGAGTTTTTGATTGGTCGTAAGCCATTTCTCTGTGTCAACGTGGCATGTTATGGCAACTTCATCTATAAGTAGCATCATCTTTACAGAGTTCATGTCGCCATGAACTTGATCAGTAAAAACTAAGTCTGCAATGTCACATTACTTACTGTACTGTGCAACAAACCTACTAATTAAACATTTTGTGTTCATATGACTGTCTACACAAACATGGCCCCATCTAAATCATTAGTCACTCATTCGTCCACGCTGTTTGTCTGCAGGGCGAGAAAGATTGGCAGAAATATGAAACCGCTCGCCGGTTGAAGAAATGTGTGGACCGCATCAGAACCCAGTACCGCGAAGACTGGAAGTCTAAAGAGATGAGGATCAGACAGAGGGCTGTGGCGCTCTACTTCATCGACAAGGTGAGTTGCATGATTGCTATTGACATTGTCAGAACTGTATATAGCTTTAGGGAGTTCAATGTCGTGTAATTGCTTTTTAACTATGGCTGTAACTTGCGAGTGGGGTTTAGCGGGTGCTTAAACACGAGCCTGCAGTTAGGGGTAATGTCTTTGTAAGCCGGCTTTTAATCCTGCTGTCCTGATGTGCTCTAGCTGGCTCTGAGAGCGGGTAATGAGAAGGAGGAAGGAGAGACCGCGGACACTGTGGGCTGCTGCTCGCTGAGAGTCGAACACATCAAACTCTACCCTGAGAACGATGGGCAGGAGTTTGTGGTGGAGTTTGACTTCCTGGGTAAAGACTCCATCCGCTACTATAACAAAGTCCCTGTGGAGAAAAGGGTAAGAACTATAAACCAGTAGTGTTTTTTTTATTTTACTGAACCCCAAAACCCACTGGTGGGTTTGGAAATAATGTTTTCTTTTCTTTTTTTTGAATTGCCAAAATTTACAACATTTATCATAGCCTTTTAAAAGATAAAAAATAAAATTACACTATCCCAGATTTTCAACTTTGCGACGGTCTTTGAACAGATCATGTGTGACAACGATTCCATCAGGAAAGATAACAACAATATCATCAAAAGTGCTCCTCTCCACTGGGGGGCCATGATTTACTCTGCTGAGACCAACAGTCGCCTGACACAAATTCTGTGAAACTTTGACGTGAGCGGCAGGCTGTTTACAAGATGGGTTGTAAAAATCTAAATGGTTCAATGTTTATAACATGTGGAGGCCACATTTCTGTTAACACTTGTGGGCGTTTGGAAAAATGTAGATAGATTCCATTTCATTTAAATTTGGATTGAACAACAAAGAAATTCACCATGTGTGTTTTTTCTTATAAATAATGGCATTATAACTGTTATACTGCCCAAGACATTTGAGTACTTTGAGCCAGGGTTGTGCTGTTTCAGCACAGGTGCCGGACGAGGCCACAGTGGGTAAAATGTGACGGGCGCTTGGGGTTTCAGAGGTTCGCGTGTGGAACCTTTGCTTCTTTTTGTATTTATGCGTGTTCTGCCTCTTTTTTTTTTTTTTTTTTTTTTTTAGGTATTCAAGAATCTTCAGCTGTTTATGGAGAACAAGGAGACGGATGATGACGTGTTTGATCGCCTGAACGTAAGCAAGTCATAACTTGACATGAAACTATAGTTATACATTTATATTGGCAGTTAAGTATCACTATTACATAATGTTTATTTGACAAGGTTTCCAAAATAACAGGTCTACCTTTTTTTGACACTCATAAACCCATTTCTTTGTAATTGTTTCCCTCCAGACTTCTGTTCTGAACAAGCACCTTCAGGAGCTGATGGACGGTCTCACAGCCAAAGTCTTCCGTACCTACAACGCCTCAATCACCCTTCAACAGCAGTTGAAGCAGCTCACAAGTGGTACGTCTCCACCTGCAGTCAACAGATCTAAAACCACATTTTCACTCGAATCCTGTATGATTAAGTCCCAGTAGAGATGAATAGAAGGGGCAAACAGAATCATGCATCTGAATTGCTTGTTTGGACTTAATAATGGGCTTTTCATCTGGGTGTGACCACTGTAATGAATCATTCTGCACACACAAAACTTGTTATACTCCCTGTGTCTCTCTAGTGGAGGACAACATTACAGCCAAGATCTTGTCCTACAACAGGGCCAACAGGGCTGTGGCTATCCTGTGTAACCATCAGAGGGCTCCACCAAAGACATTTGAGAAGTCTATGCAGAACCTGCAGGCTAAGGTAACATGGGTGGTGGTCTAGTGGTAGAAAGTTTGAGTTCAATACCAGGCTGCCACCATTGAGCCCCTGACCAAGGCACTTAATCCTGAGTTGCTGTAGTTAGTTCACTGTCGTTCAAGTCGCTCTGGATAAGAGTGTCTGCTAAATGACCTGTAATGTAACATGTGTTATTGAATACTTTTTACTCACTTTTTTTGTTGTTGCTTAACCTGAGATGAAGGTTAGCTTAGTTTATATCGTGTTTCATATTATGGGTTTCACTGAAATGGCATCTCGTCAATTGCTAAAGTAAGAATTGTATCCCCCAATGCTTAAATCTTGTTTACTGTATGACTTTGCGCAAAGGGAAATTGGTTGATCACAGTAGCAAAAAAATTATGGCGTTGTTGAAGGGAAAAATCAGATTGTCTTTTTGTCTAGAAAGAGCTTCGTGGGTACAATTTTACGTGACTGTTTTAATAAGTGCCCTGAGCCCCTCACATTTTTAATGTCTAGAGTCGAATAATTGATTGATCGGCAGAAAAATAATTGGCAACTAATTTTGAGGATTGATTAAAATAATTTTTCATGCCAAAATGTCAAATAATGCTGTTTTTAAGCCTCAATCATCTGTGGGTTTTGGGCTGACAAAACGAGACATTTAAAGACATCACCTTGGACTTTGGTCTATAAAATGTCAAACTCGTGCGTCACAATTTCTCAATCAATTCATCTAGATAATAATTGGCAGATTAATCGATAAAAAAAATAATAAATAAATAAAAATATTTAGTTACAGCCCTAGTTGTGATCTGCTCTGTCGGTGTTTTTTATTTGACCAAATAGTTTTTGACATGGCAGAAGGCTCTTGCAGATGATGTACACGGCCTTATTCAATATTAAGGAATTTTCATTTTGCTGTCAGTATTGCACAATTACAATAATCAGTGTTTGCCATTTTAAGAGGCTAATCCCTGTTTTTCTTTTAGATTGATGCTAAAAGGGACCAGCTTTCTGATGCCAAGAGAGAACTGAAGAGCTCCAAGGCGGATGCCAAAGTACGGAGAGATGAAAAATCCAAAAAGTAAGCGGCTCAAAGTTTGTATGAATCGTTGTCTCCCTGGTCAACCCTATTCCCCAGGTGTAGTAACCTTGTGTGCTGCTGTAGGTCTGTGGAGGCCAAGAAGAAGGCGCTTCAGAGGATAGAGGAGCAGCTCATGAAGCTGGAGGTGCAGGCGACTGACCGCGAAGAGAACAAGCAGATTGCGCTCGGCACTTCCAAGCTCAACTATCTCGACCCTCGCATCTCTGTGGCTTGGTAAAATAATCGTGTGTGTGTGTGTGTGTGTGTGTGTGTGTGTGTGTGTGTGTGTGTGTGTGTGTGTGTGTGA
>CALSBV010011423.1:3059340-3076856 GCA_943590825.1 Bovichtus diacanthus | reverse complement strand
GTGTGTGTGTGTGTGTGTGTGTGTGTGTGTGTATGAGGGGCTCGGCCATGGAATTGTTTGGGTGAATATTTTAAACTGGACTATGTTGTTGTTTAGCATGAAAGAGGATGTCTGGGCAGGCAGAAGGGGAAAATACTGCAACCATGTCAATATTTACTTACGCAAGCAGAATGTGAATATTTTGTTTTACAGCCTCCATCAGGGACTTATTTTTCAGTGTAAATGTGAACCAATCATTTTTATCCTTAAGTCGCAAGCATCCTCTGAATCTATCTGCATAGCTATGTCTACATCTGATTTTAACTTAATTTAACAATTGTTCCAAGATTTTTAAAAAACAACGCCCGTATCTGTTACTTGAAGATAATGCTATGATAATGTATTTAAAGTCATTTAAATGGAAAGTGTTTTTCTTCCCAGAAGGGTATGTGAGGGATATCAACTTTGCCAAAAAAAAAAAAAATCACCAATCTGTTACAATTTAGGCAGTTCTTTTTTTAATTGTGTAAAGATTGAGGATGAAATAATGTAACATTTAATGTGAATTATCGGTTCATTTTATTCCACTTTTATGATAGGAAAATTGATGTAAGTAGCTGTAAAGTCAAACATCCTATTCCTGTTTTACCTTTTGTCATAGCCTTTTGATCATGTTTTCTTTGAGGTTTATGCTCATTGTAGGTTGAAAAATGAATAAAACCCTACAAGTGTATATATACTAAGTACTTGTGATTTTTATTTAATTTCTTCACACGTTTACCCATTAACATTTACGTATTTAGATTGTGAAGACGAGTGTTTCTCACAGATGTAACAACAAGCCCTCCAAATGGCAAAGCTGCTTTTGGGCCTTCTAGCAGCCAGCGTGGACGTCTTGCCAGACTTGCAGCGTCCTCGAGCTTAGACTTCTCTGAAGATTGTGTGAGACGAGGTTTAACAAAATATAAAGGCAAATGAACAGTTCCAAGAATCAAATGGATGTAATCATTTAACTTGTACTGCGCTTAAAGAATATATTTACGTTGGGCAAAGAGCCATGGTGTACATTCCTGTGATTGTCCTCAGAGCAGGATTTAATGTCCTGTGACATGTGGCAGGCCTGTGCCCACACGGAGCACTTTATTGAATAGAGAAGCTCTGGTCACCATCTGCATAAATACCTAAATAAATGCCTAGCTAAAACCTCAAACTTGCAGACAAAATAAATGTTATTCTGTAATGATTGCCTGTCAAGGAAACGGGACTGAAAATTTCCCCCATAATTCAACTCTGCACAAGCTGCATTGCCATCTGCTCACCAGCAGGTGAGGCTGTACGCATTCCTCCAGTGCATTACATGCTACTTTCCCAGCCATCACAGAATCATTTGACTGCTTTCCATGCATGGCTGAATTCATATTCACTCCTGGTGCAAGGTGCTGAACAAAAATAATGAGGCGTGACTGCTTGGTGAGTATTCAGTTTATTCTGTAAAGATTCAGAAGTGTAGAAAGGATGATACAACAGTGCTTTATGATCAGACTATTTCATAAAAGTTTTTTTTTTTTTTTTTTTTTTTTTTTTAAAGTGATCATAACACCGTAAGTCCAGATTCCATTTATCTCAAACCAAAATAAATTTGTAACATTCGACACAAGTGCATACACTGCTGGTAGGAGATCGACCTCCAATTTTCACTTTGGATGGTATAGCACCGTTCTTAGCTATTAGCAACTTGACAAAGATGCAGCTTTATAGGATTCATGTAGTGACTATGTTTATATAAACACAAGAAAATTCAGAGGAGAGCAAAGATCTCCTCATTTGGCTCTCTAGCTAGCACAATATCTCACTCTGTCAGTGTCTAGGGATCAAATTGATAATTTCGCTTTAAACAACATTTCGCCAGTAACAATATTTGATACAATTACAGCTTAAAGTTAAACATCTCCAAGTGTACAGAAAGCAGCACAAGATTTTTTTTTTTTTCACAGATATAGACGAACAGTGACCATTGATGCACTGGCATGTTTTTTTGTCTTTTCTTTTTTTAAATTTTTTTATAGGACAGCACAGTAGCTGGAAAGCAAGTAGATGGACAGACAGGTCATATAAACACATGGACAGAGCTGAGTAAGGCAACGTTAGCGTGGCAGGCTTCTCTCTGTTCAGTTTGCAGGGCAGTGTAGTGTATTGATCTCAATGGAGCAGTCAATACCTTTGCTGTGGGGCAGTGTGATTTTTAGCATTGCTGTCTTCATTAGTGCATTGTATATAGTCTCTTGCGTGTAGCTGAACTGCAAAGTGATCACCAACATTTATACAGATCTAAATAAACCATGTTTGATTGCATCTGGACTTACAGTGACTATAGAAGAGTAAATAGAATTGAAAAACCAAATAACGGAAAAAGTAAAATTCAAGGCAGTGCTGAAGTACTGGTTGCTAAAAAAGTAAAAAATATCACAAAGCCAACAATAACATTTCCTTGACAGGTCTTTTTGTTTGTCCAGTCAGTACAAACCCTCTTTAGTGCAGTTTCAATCATATATATATATATATATATATATATATATATTTCTCCCTCTGACCCAAAAACAATATCTCACGGCCCTATCCTATCCTCGCTCATTCAAGTCAGTTTTCCAGTCAGTGTGCGTCTTTTCTCTTTCTTTTCTTTGATCCCTCGTACTGACCTCATTGTGCACCCTCCCCACACAACCACAAAGAAGCATGAAAGGCTTAAACATCACAGGACTCAAAGGTGAGAAGTTCTTTCTTTTGACGATGGCAGGAAGTGATGGCAGATGGAAGAGGAGGAGGAGGTGGAGGAGGAGGGGTGGGGGGTATTCACAGTTACAGTCAGAGTCCAACGGTCCAGCTACAATCACATCTGCTGTCATTATGAACACTCTTCTTAGACCTCGACCAGGGGTGTGAGCCAGCCTTTAAACCTCATGTTCCTCTGGCGAGGTCGGGCCTGCTTCATCACACCTCCAGCAGCTCCATCCGCAGGCGATCCCTGTCGGCAACACACACAAACATGCACAAATCGTGAGGACGTGATTGTAAAGTTCCCGTTGTACAAGTGAGGTACCTCTTGACGAGGGAGCATTGTAAAAAGATGCCTGTGTACGGGTTAACTTGCCTCTTGGAAATCCATCTCACCAAAGACAATTGTCATGATTTATTCACACATATTAGCATGCGCTCTCAATCTATAATTCAGCGGCCCAGACTCCTACTTATCTAAAAATAGCTTCTTAAACACAGACCTTTGATTGCCTGAAGAAGCTACTCAGCATGAGTACCTGTACACTTCTTCTCCTGCCTCCTTTTTACTGTACATCACGCAACCACGACTACAAACAACAAGCTGTCGTGCTTTCATCACTCCATCTGGCGTACACTGTTTTTGTTTTCCTTGATTGATAAATAGCACTAAGCTTGTAAGTTATCACAAGGCACTGTGAACAAGAATCTTACTTTCGGATCTTTTATCACACTTTGTAGTTTGAGCGTTATGTCTGACGTACCTGGCCTGATTGCCGTCAGTCTGTTGATCAATGAGTGACTGACTGGCCACTGGCTGCTGGTGGTCCTCCACTCTCTCTGACCAGGGGTCCTGCAGGACTCCAGGCTGCGCTGACTCCTCAGCTCGGCCTCGCTCGACATTTCCCTCGGACCCCATCAGACCCAGCAGGGGTGAGTATGAATCCTGCCACACTACCTGCTGCCCTGAGTTCAGTCCTGCTTCTTCTTCAAGGTGCTTGTTCACGTCTTGCTCAACAAGTTTCTTGGCCGCTGGAGAGTCCATCTGTGAGCCGGCTTCGGCGTCTCCATAGCTCCGCACTTCCTCCGTTACTGCTGGTGGTCGTTGATAGGTCTCCAGCCACTTCAGCTGCCCGTTCTTGTGGCTGTACCGGCTGTCGCTGAACCAGCGCACCACCTCTGACTTGGGGAGGCCCGTCTGCACACTCAAGTCCTCGTACTGCTGACTGCTGGGCCAGCGGGTGTTGGAAAAAACCTGTCGGAGGATGTGCAGCTGCTGGGGCGTCTTGTTGGCCCAGGGTGGGGAGAAAGACGGCACCTCAGCTATCTCAGACTTATAATCGTGATGTACAATCTCAGATGTAGTATCTGGTTCGTTCATCTTCAGCCTCTTGAAGTTGATCTTGATGGGGTCAATTTTCAGCTCTGGGCAGCTTCTGTCTCCAGTAAACGGGTCCTCCTCATTGATGAGTTGCTGTAGGATCGACATGCCTTTTATGGGAAAGTCCTTGTTGCATTTACCCTCGTCTAAAATAGATGAGCTGCTTTTTGTAATGACAGTAGTGCTGGTGCTTTCAGTTGGGGATTTGCTGGCGTGGTTCAGGTTAGGGACACTGTCCTTACAGGTAGTACTGGGATATTCATTGCTAATACTGCTGTTGTTGGCCTTGTGGATGTAGTTGTTGCGTTCGTCATCAGGCTTGGCGGTGTGGGCCTGCTCTTGTGGACTGATGATGCCGCTGTTGTGATTGTTACAGGTGATGTTGGATTTGCTGGTGTTGTCGATGATCACTTGACTCTTGGTGCTGTTTAAACCTTCCAATCCGATTGGCGAACTGTTGCTTTGGACGTTTGCTTTCCCGTTGGAGTCAGCAACACAGTGCTCATCGTTATTGCCAATGTTGGTAGAACAAGTAGCGATGCTGTTAATTAGGCTGCTGTTATGCGCCGGTTTTCTGTTGACAGTCTCACCACCATTACTACTGCTGGAATAGCTGCTGATGCTGCTGCTACTACTGCAACTACTGCTGCTACTGCTGCTTCGACTGCTGCTGGTGCTACTGACACAACCGCTGCTGCCAGCCATATCCAGGCCGAGGCCATTGCTCTTGTGTGGCTCCACAGTAGGTTGAATATTCTTGGTCAGTACCTGTGTTGTTCTGACTACGGATGGAAACTTTGGCGGGACAATTGGAGTAGAATACGAGACCCTAGTGACATTGGGGTTGGTTGACATGCTTGCCTGTGTAGCCGTGACTCCGATAGGCCTGGTTTTCATACTGCCATAGGGAACTTTGGCCATCTGACAGTTTGGTCCTTTTGAGCCTCCGTGGACAGTGTGGTGGGTTACAATGTGATTAACGTGCCGTTGTGCAGCGGGTTGCTTTTGAGGTGCTCCACCCTGGAACACTGTGTTGAACATCTTCCTCCTGGCCTCGTCGATCTCTTCGGGAGACCAGCTTATGCCCTGCTTGAGCCTTTGGGCAGTAAACCACAGTTTGATCTGCTCCTCTGGGAACTCTGAGACAACTGTAAGGTAGCAGAGCTCGGCTTTGGTCGGGTAGGGGAACTTGCCAAAGGATGTCTTGAGAAAGCTGCTGGTGTCCATGGCGGCATCGTAGGTGGGGATGCTGCTGAGGGGGATCATCACCTTTGGAAGGTCTTTATTTGAACCAGAGGAGGGATGGGCGTAAAGGGAGGGAGTGTGCTGGTGAAAGACTGGGTTGGACACTGTCGTCTTCATCACTTGAGTGACAGTTGTCCTCGGCATAGCTGGGGCGGCAGAAAGACTGAGAGCCCCGTTTTGGAGTTCAGGCACATTTGTCAGCATGCTGGGGTCTACATCCTTTCCAGTGTCTATCTTCCGTACCTCCACGGTGTGAGAAACCACAATCTTTTTGTGCTCCCCCTTAGCTTTCATCATCTTTGCAATCGGTGTTTTGGTTAGGGAGATCCCAGATTCTCTGTAGTCTTCTCCGCTATCTGTGAAGAGGCTCTGCTGCACTGTTGTTACTCCATCCCTCTTGTTGACAGTCAGGGAGGCAGTGACCGAGCCCTCCATTATCTTAGGGTGGGCGGTAGCATTATGGAGAGCCAGAGCCTCAAAGCGGACGACTGACACCCCACAGTTCAGGCAGTAGAAAGTGGGCTGGGCCCTGAAGTCTAAGTGGCAGTTGTGCATGTGATCCAAAAAGTAGTTTAGATCTCTGGACTCGAAACGGCACTTTGGACAGCTGTATGCACCTCCTTTCTGCATCTCGTTGCCACTTTCGGATTTGGAGGAGCTATGAGAGAAATGGCCAGACTTTTCTCCAGAGATGCTGAGTATGCTGTCTTCTGGGATTGTTGGTAAGAGTTCTGGTAGTGAGCCCAGTATGATTTCCTCACGCACATGTTTGGATTTCGATGGTATCATGCAGGGTACAGTGGATTTCCTCTTGCTGGCCATTGTGCAGCTTTGTGTAGATGGGAGAGTGAGTGATTGCTTGTCCGGTATGATGAGAACAGAGGGTGGGTGGAGAGTGGAGAGGGTTGAATGGAGTTTAGTGTCATGGACCAGCCACTATGATATCACAGTGTTGCTTCATGCCCTCTGCCACTGCAGGACTCCTGTCACATGGACAAGTTTAACAGCTCCCAGGGAACCTGTGAGGAAAGAGAGACATGTGACTCTTTCAATTCATCTTTCCTTTAGTAATCACAGAATAATGAATAGCAGTATATGGCAAAAGAACACTGTCAAAATAATAACTGTCGTATATGAAATCGCCAAAGAAAATTAATAAAGAATACTTCAGGACACCACACTCCTCCAATCAATGCAGCCAGTTCTGGTTATTAACTTGGATTTACAGACTCCTGTCTAGCTGTTACTTTTTATGAATTGAGAAAAAAGAGCATGACAATCAACAGAGACAGAAATATCTAATTCACTTCATTTAATTCACTGTTGCCATAGGTTTTGCTCTTTTTATTAGCGATGGCACCAGTCCACAGAAATATTTTTTATTTTAGTGCAGCTTCATGATATTAACAAAACATGTAATAAAAATGCTGTTTGGCACCAAGACTACAGCTAAAGTTAATATCATATTTATAAATGTGATGCACTATGTTTGAATCAGTGTTTGTGGCTCTTTGTTGCCAGATGCCACCTGCCTCCCTCATGGAAAGAGTTAATATCAGTAAATAAATATCATCCACGGACTACCTTGGGGATTTTGCACCTATTGAGTGGGATGCACTTCACCACTCCAAATTTATATTGCCGGGTGTATTTAACCTTACCAGCTGCTCCACATTGTCTGGAGCAACCACAAATATGCAAAAATATGCACGCAGGTATGTGTTTGTCTACAACAAATATTTGGGTAACTTGTCTGTTTTAAATAATGCAATTTTTTACAAGGAAAATTGGGACTTTTTCTGAATCTTATATGTTTAATATTTGTCACATGCTCTGGGTCGTGCTGTCTTTGGTTTGATATTGTAAAGCAGACATGTGAAGGTTAAATTATTTTGCTGGAGAATGAGCATTTTACTGCCACACTTGGATGGCAGCCATATGTTTTACATTGGACGTCACAGTGTACCTTCCCGGCATAATGTAGTGTCAAGAGGGGAAATCAGGTGATGTGTGTGTGTGTGTGTGTGTGTGTCAGCAGTCATCCAACAACAGTACAGTTAATGAACATTCTCATAAGGTCTGAGAAGGTAACGTCAACCACATCTGAAGCGTTTTTACAAGCTGCAGGCTCAGATGATTTCATCCTACATGTGTTCAACAAGCAGCATGGCGTCTCATCCATGCATACAGACACAATACACAGATCACTGAGTGCTCAAATCCATTAGCAAACCGCATCGACAGGCTTTCCCTTCCTATAGCACTCCAGTCATGAGGATGGATACGGATTGTCTCCGCAAGCTTTTCTTTCTTCTCTGCATTATGTAGTGAAGAACACGCCTCAGTTCTCTCACAAAGCCACAAATATTCAACAGAATTTTTTGGACAAGACAATGGATAGGCTCCAGTCAAGTGTTTCATTAGCGATACAGCTGCTTTATATTGTAATTTTAACACTGGAAAGTACAAAACATGTAATACAAACGATGAGAAAAAAGTATCAAAGTGGAGACATAGCTCTGCAGTCTCTGCCCTCTGCATGAACCTTCGACACACACACACAGCCTCCGTATGTCACTCTCTTCTTCATTTCTGAGGTTGGAGAAGCACTGATGTGCGACATGCTGCTGAAACTAGTCTTATCCTATCATCATCTATGAATATCACCCAAGCTTTACCTTCTCCTGCAAGCTTATCATTCTGGGAAAAAACTGCAGCTGCATAAATTCAACCACCATACTGAAATCCAGCACCTCAACATCTTGTACTGCATTTCGTTGCCTACAAAGAAAACAATTTCTCGTACTTTTTCAACTAATTTTCTTTTATTACACTGCGAAACGCACTTTTGCAGACTTTCATTTTACTGCATCCACGTGCATGCTCACCGCGGCCGACGGGACGGTAAATAAAAGATGAACCTGTTCCAGAATTAAAACCCTCAAATGACTGCCCAACAGTACACACTGATCCCAGACAGGCTGACGTCCTCCTACTTCTTTTCATTTCTACTGACTGACTGCTGCTTTCTGACAGGGAAAAAAATAAAACAAAACAAACAAACAACAAAAAAAAAAAAAAAAAACTAGGTCACCAGCATCTTATGCAGTAATCCCGGTTCACTGCATCCAGACACGGGCATGTGCTGTATGTTTTGTCGCCAGAGAGGTCATGATATTCTCTGACGGCACATTCAATTAACCCCTGTTGAGGACACGCCGTTCATCGAGTTTGTTCCACTGAACGAGGGATTTAGAAGCCAGCTTTCACGCAGCAGAGGGACGTAGTCATGCACATCAGAAACATCTGCGTGGAAGATGTCACTATGCTATAGAACAGATCAGTGTCGGCTCAGTTTAGCTGTGCTGATGTGTTTCATTTTGTTTGTCCCACACACAGCGCGCCGTATGTCAGGATGTTTTAGAAAATAAAGTGATAACGTGGTCACAACGGTGGGCTGCTGTAGCAGCCCCCCACCCACCAGAGGGGACGCCGCTATGTGACAAGATAGACACTGGCCTGGTGCAGAAGCTCCCCAGTCCAGAAAAAACACTCCACTTCCTGCATGAGAAAACCCAAGACAAGCCAAAAGTTGAGAAAGGTTACATAAAGAATCAGGTCACCTATCAAAAGAATGGGCTGCTTTATGTGGCAAGCGAGACGTGCGATCAGACACAAGACAAGGGCTTCCCAGACAGGGAGCCATTGAATGCTTCTCTCTGAAAAGCCAAGCCTTGTGTTTCAGCAACGAGGTAGACAACGCTCAGATGATCACTGTCCCCAGTGTGTCGTATGTCCTCGCACTGGCACTGGATCCGTGGCACAGGGGGAGGAAACTCTTTTCATCTCCGCGGACTGGGGGAGTCGTATCTGAAGCGAGGGGGGGAAAGTGGCAGAGCTCTCAAACGTGCTTTCTGGAACACCCACGCTTAGCGGAAGGGCCTTGTTCGGCGAACTAAAACCACGTCTGCGCCATTCAACTTTTCAAAAACAAGCGTTTCAAAACAAATGGGATTAGGCTAGGTTTTAAATTCTGATGGGATTTATACGCTCCACCTCATTTAATAGCAGCTTTAAGATTTACAGGAGGGGCCTCCCTTATGTGCTCTTACACTGTCATTTCCATAACAATATTATATTTACATCTCATTAATATTTAATTATATTCTTTATACTTTTACATGGCAAACAGCTGAGTGCGCTGCTCCCATTTTAGCAAAACCAATTGAAAGAAAGCAGCGTGTATTCCCTTTCATCACATCATAAACTGCTGCAGTAATTACAATATTACAACAGGAAAAACATGCCTATTCTACGGCGAGCTGCTACCAGCAGAAAGGGAGGCGAGGCTGCAAAGTGGTTTACTAAACATTAAAATTTAATTCAAAACAGCCCACTGATTCAGACACTCCCAAATTGTTGGGTCACCTACAGTTGACATTAACAAACCGAGATTGGTGTTTTTGTTGTGCCACCTGTCACTTGAATGAGAATGCGGAGGCTGGAGGAGGAAGAAGGACAAAGGAAGACAAAACTCATACATTTGGGAGTGAAGTGAGAGGATGACTGATGGTGATGACAGGCTCTGCTGTTTCAATATTCCTCCCCGCTGACACCTCGTAGGCACACACACTCCTCACACACTCCCTCCTCACCTCCGCAACATTTAGCACCTGCACCGTTCAGAAAATCTTCCTCTTTGAAATGAATAACTGGCAAGGAGTCTCTTGATGCGACAGACGCAGAAGAGCTAAAAAAACTGACATAAATTCTCAACATTTGTTCTGCGTGTAATTTGCTTTGACAGTGATCCGCGGCTGTTTTGAGAGTCTGCTTCAAAAAATCTGCCAAAAAATGACCTGCCGTCCGCTGGGGGTTGGGGCAGAGAGGGGGAACTCCTCACAGATACATCTGAATGATCCAAAAAATCTGTTTAGCGGAAACATTTTCTACCAAATGTCCATTAAATAGATTAACGTCATGTGAGTGGATCAGCTGGACACCCAAATATAAGCCAGAGACAGAGAGCAATTACTGTCTTTTCACAGAGACGAGATTGGGAACAATGGCGCCTCATTTATAAGGGGAAACGTGATCTAGCGCTGGGAGCCTTTAGACGGCTGACTGTTGAATTGTGATTGTTCTGTTTCCTACGTTGTCTGGGTGTCTCCTGTGTCCATCATGATGCCATGGTGGACTAATATGCAATAAAATGTCAATAAAAAATGCTTTTTTATTGACAGGTTTCAGTTTGGGGACATCTTTGTGTGTGAATGGCACTGTACGCTTGCCAGCATGAATAAGTGTCGGCCTCTGGTGTTACGTGTGCTGAAAAACAATTCAGACTCATCAGGCTCCTTAGCACGGTGCTTGTACAGCACACACACACACACACACACACACACACACACACGAGTCCACGCCGTCTGTCCAGCTGAAGACATGCCGTGGCTTCAGTGAGTAGACTCCGTCTCCCCTGTGAGCTCTCCTTTTTTTTTCTACATGGGTGTGTTTGTGTGCTTATTAGAATCTCAATGTCTGAGATGCAGGTGTTTTCAGTCATTTCTCATCTTCTTCTCCTCCTCACACACACTCCCCCCCCCCTTACCTCCATGACTGCAGCCCCGTCCACTGGGAGTCCGGTCGGTGGTGCCACTCATGTGTTAACATCGCCATGGCAACCCCTCTCTTCCCCTTGCCCACCACACCACACACACACACACACACACACACACACACACACACACACAGCAGAGTCACTCGCCCACAACCACCAACCTCAAGACACACACAGAGACATACACACTGAATTCCCTGGACTGCATCCGGTGTAGGACAAACTTAATCCACATGCTCTGCCAGCCATCTTTGAAAAGTCCATTCATGGGTCAAGTCTCTTTCAGACAACTTTGGTGAGGTCCGCAACAACAACTTTTTTTTACTTCATGTTTACGACAGAGGTTGATGAAAGAAATACTGCCGCCGTACACGCTGCACATGACCTCGTGTCACTGATATTGTCTCGCTGTATCGGCGCAGAGGCCCGGAGGCTGAGGCTACACTGCATGCACTCGGCCTATTCTGAGCATCTTTGTTGCTTGGTCCTGTTTTGTGTTAGGGTGAACGCTCTGAAATCTTACATTGTTATATCTGTGGCCCAGATGAATGACGGACAAATAAACCATGGTGCGCAGAGAAAGAAAAAAAAGTCTGAGTCATGCATCTTTTTAAATCACTTTTGATGAATAACTTCTTCAGTTCTGTAGCCAAGGCTACAGGCATTCATTTAGCAACTTAAGAAGAAAAGGAAGAAAGATGGCGGCGTACAGCACATTGTACTGTCCATCCTAAAATGGCTGACATCACAGCCTCCTATAACTGCCAAAGCCTGGCAAATGCCAGCTCCTGCTGACCAAACCTTTCTTGCATGGGACAGAGAAAGTGGCAGGGGCTCTTTCCCCCACTAGCCCCAAGGTCTTTTCCCCCCTCTCTCAGTGCTCGAGCGTTTCTTTTGCTTGGAACTGTGCAAACATGCTGTTTTAGTGAGGCTTTGAGCGGTCTGGGCTTCGATACGGCATTGGTCCGGTGACAAAAGCAATACCAAAAAGGATGAAAGACCCAAATAGAAGTGAACCTGTATAGAACGCCATCCTTTCGGTGGGGAAAAATAGGACTCGGCATTATGGTTCGGATCATTTTTTGTGAGGATCATGAGGTATGCCGCTATCATGAATGCTTATTTGTATTAAAAAAATTTTTAAAAAATGGTTTGGAAAATAGATCTGGTTGGCATTAGATTACATTTTCTTCTCTGAACTCAAGGAATGTTATACACTCCATGTCAACTAAATCTGCAAATCATGACCATATGACCTTCCTCGGTATTCTCTGGCAGGGGATTCGTTTTGAGCGGTGGGAGGCGCACAAAAACATAACATCCAGTGTTGTTAGAAGTAAGAACACCAAATCCTGAAAAGTGCAGTGTTCCAGGTATACGAGGGGCGGCATGAGACGCTGTTCTTGCTGAGGAGAGTAGTGGGCAGTCTTGGCCCACTACATTGTCTCTGTGTATACAAACACTGCGCTGCGGCCATAACGAAAACTGTGAGCTGTGCCTAATTGCAGGGAGAGAGGGATGAAAGGCAATATGCCTGGCCTCATTAGAGCAGTTCCGAGAAGGGAGATGTAAGACTGTTCCCAGGGATCCACAAAAGGAATTGACATTTCCCCAGTGTAAGCGTCCTGCTGGAGTGAAATCCTCCACACACACTGAATTCACCGGGCCAAGCCGAACCCGATCTGCCCGGATCCGCACAGCAAGAGCTCATTTACCTTTGTTTCACACACCTCTGAAAATGCACAAATGTCCAGTGGACTCTAACTCCACTCTTTGGATTCTCTCCCCACAGTCCAAACACCTACTCTCTCAGGAAAACCTCAGAAATGTTCCGCAGTCATTTCCATGACCTACATTGTATGTAACAAGCTTACATGGTTAAATAATTTAAATACATTCCAAAAATTGCCAATGATTCATGCCCATCTAGCTGTCTGCTTGAATAATCTGGGGCTGTTTCTTATGTTATGGACAGCGGAGTCACACATGATCCACAGAGGCAACATTAGTCAGCACAGAGGTCCCTCCGCGAAAGCCAGAGGGAGACACTTGGCATTCAAAGCTGGCTCAATATTTATGTATGGATATACAATGTGACCATAAAGGAGCAGATATGTTTTAATGCATGCCTCACTGACAATCTCCAGTTTGCAAAATATCTCCTGAAACTGGCAGCTCTTCTTACTGTACTGTATGTTTCAGTTTCAGTGTGTGTGTGTGTGTGTGTGTGTGTGTGTGCGTGCGTGAGAGAGAGAGAGAGCAGGGCAGCAGCACATGTTGGCAGGAGGAAGAGAAGGAAATGAAAGAAAAAGAGTGTGCATAGAGATACAGGCCTACCTTTTCTGCTCAGGCGAGAGGAAGAATTGTGTAGAGTGAGAGCGATCAATAGATGGAAATTGATACTTGGCGTGCAGTTTTGAACATCTATGGACTCGGAGACTTCTTATATCAGTCGATTCGCCCGCTATAGAACTGTGTTCAGAAGTCTTTCACAACTAAAAAAGCACTTACACTCACAGCACAGTGGGGGAAATACAGCGCGTTGTGCAATAAAATAAACAGATACGCCACATTGTATAGCGCGAGAAGGAGCGCACATTCAGCCGTTGTTGTAACTGTAACAAACTGACGAGTTAACCCGTTTCACTCCATTCACAAGGCTGTGGGGCAACACACTGCCTCGGAGCCGACTTGCCAAAAGCGATCTGGCACTCTATATAACCTTATGAATATTCCCAAAAAATCCTCCACCCCCCTCCTCCACCTACTGTCGCCATTTTATACATTGGCGACTTCATATAAACTGCCTTGACTACAGCACCAGATGAAAATTCAATATTCAATAGAGGCTTAATTTCAGTAAACAACTTTGGAGATCGCGCCCTCGCCAATAAAGAGAGATTTTTTGGAAGAGTAGATGTGTCCTTACCTCAACAGTCGGTGGGAAAAAATGGAATCCGACATGAATATATAAATGAATAATATTGGATTAGCTCCGAGCGTTGCGTTTGGAGAAGAAGAGGAGGCGAGCAGGGGGTGGGAGCTCTCCTCAAGTGAACCCGGTGAACTGGCGTGAACCCGTCAGTGACCACGGCAAGGTACATTACATTACATTACCTTTCCACCACTCAGCCACACTGTATGGAGACGGCAAAACAACTATGGTCGGCGGTGCAGGACGAGGCAGCTCCAAAAAAAATGATAGCGAGTGTATTTCCTATGAACACGTGATTCGGAGCGTCATCCAAAATCCAAAAGCCCTTTCATCTAAAATTTTGGAGAGGGGCGGGGATGAGATGGGGATGTGTGTGCGCGCGTGTGTGTAGAAGGGGAGGAGAGGGGGGTACGTATACTGAGCCCAGTGCACATTTGGGTATGTCGTTATAGGGGTATGGCAGAGCTCTAACAGATTGGGTTATACATAGCTACAATGGCGCCGCAGAGCAAACTGAACAGATGGATTGTATTGTGTAAATGTGGGATTTGACAGGAGTTCCGCGATGTGTCGTTCCAGTGTGCTTCATCACCCAAAATATTCTCTTAATTAGGTCACATGTTTTTTTTCAATTGATGCCTGCCGTTTTGAGAAAAATAAACTCCTGATGGGCAACTATAAATATTAATCGTTGTGGGAATTGCCATTTAAAGCACAGGCCTATTAGCCCACCGGCCTAAAATAGACTTTTACGCGTGGTAGATTACGCAGATGCACAGTATATGCAGCCTACTTATTCATATCCACTTTCATAGTTAAACATAAGAAGCCATTTTTCCTTTAATAAAACTACCAATGTTAGTTGTGTATTGTGCAGAATTGGGGCTACACGGCTGTGACCCTCATGACCTTGTTGGCCTTCTGTGCGTAAACGCTCGCTGAGAAAAGCACAGAGACCCAAAACATGCTTAGAATGAGGGTCTAAGAAAACATTAAATTACAGAAGAACTATGGTAATATGTGTTTGAAGGATATTAAGAAAACATATCAACAAGTCATATCAACAAGAGAAGTGGAATATAGTAGTAATAGTACAGAAAGAGTATTAAGTATGATACTGTCACTCTGAAACCACTGAATAATATGGACGTATTCTATGTCTACTTAGAAATATTATAGTAATATGATGGATTAATACATCTGTACACTAGATTTACTGTATGTGTAACAGGTAGGGCGACTATACAGCCAGAGGCCTACAGCATATGCAGCATAATTACAACATCCTCAATGTGTTATGTAAAGTTTGGACATATAGGGCTACTGCAGGCCTCCATTATTAAGGAAACATGGATTTGCTCTTCACTCCCAGTTTGTCCTCACTGGGTTCAGACGTTGCCTGTAGCTGTGTACAGTCAACATATGCAAAGATTATCTATCAGGAAGATGAATCACTCAATGGTAAAAGAGAAAACCTGCAGTCCGTGGTTCCGGTCTGCACGAGTGAGACGTGTAGTATGCTTGAGCTAGTGTAGTACTTGTAGGACGAAAAGAAATGTGGCTCAAATATGACAAAATTAAATGTTTCTTCTGGCAGCAATATATTTGGTGCACATATATGCTGGTACTATGGTGATCAGGTGATGGACAGGATACCAGCAGTAATGGCTCAATACAATATTTGATCTTATCTTCTAAATAAAATAAATAAAAACATGCTGGTTTGTTTCGGGTTGTAAGTTAAGTTCATTTTATATAGTCTATAAGACCATTATCGGAAGACTAGATGCTGCAAATTTCGGCTAAAGCTCAACGTTATGTAGCCAATTACATTATCCACTTAAAACATCTTCAGCACTATTCAGGTTTGGCTGGAGGCCAGGCTGTGTTCATGTGGACCTTTCTTGTAGTTTGAAGTCTAAGTTCACGCACACCATCCACCAGAAGTAGATACTGTTGCTATGGTTACCCACAGTTGGTGCCCCTTGCGCACTGCTTTTCAAAAGAGGTGTAGGATCGTCACGCACACTTTTTCCATGACCTTAGCGTCGCTGAATATTCTCCTGAAATCCTTAACACGTCTATTAAAATGTAGGTAGTTGTAGAGTGCTGCTTCTCTTGACAGCCAACAACTTCACAACCTAGAGTACCGGCTCTCATTTTGCTTTCACATGCATGATTTTCTTTTCTTTTTTATGAATATACAAATATTTAATGAGCATTGTTGGAGGGAGCCTCCAAGAGTTTCATTGCCAACGACTGCTTCTCTGTAATTGTTGTGCATTTGATAATAAAGAACTTTAATCTTCACTGTGATAGATGACAGCCAAGTGGGCAGATGGGGAAATCTGTCTATGTGTCTACCCTCCTCTAAAGTGAAACAGAAACCCTTGTCAAAAAGCAAGTGTTTTTAAAAGAAATACTTTTTTTTGTGTTAGGGTTTTATTTTTTTTATTTTTAACTGAAAATCAAAGACAATGGTCTCACGGACTCACAGCGTCCATGGTACCGGGGAAAAGCGTCAGAGTGAGGCCTCTGTGCCGCTCCCTGCTCTCTGCGGTGTAACCGGATCAGGGCAGAGCAGAGGGACGTACAGGAGGCTTGTTTGCCTCCAAACGAGCCAATGAGGCCGGCTTTACATTAGACTGACAGTCCGCCTCAGCGAGCCCGGAGACGCCATTCTGGTCTGACGACCGCGCGACAGCCAATGAGATCAGGAACGGGGGGAAAAAATCAAAATACGAATCCGGCTTCCTGTAGGTCAAACACGTTACCTGTCACCTGCTGCACGATAGAGTCTGTTTGAAGAGAAAAGGGAACAACAATGGCTCTGTCGCAGTGCCTGGACGACTCACCGCTGAGGTTAGGTCCCAAACCCACGGGGGTCGACGACCTGAACCTGCAGGAGCTGTACAACGAGAGGCACCGACTGGCGCTGGAGGAGCTGGTGTCGGGAGGGCTCGACAACTTTCTGGAGTTCCTCAGGAAAGAGAGGATCCCCAACTTTCTCTCGGACGACGAGGTGCAGCAGATCCGCAGCACCGCCGTGCCCCCTCCGCGGTGTGTGTCCTTCCACGGTGAGGAGCACGCGCTGGAGCAGTCGCTCAGCAGCTCCATGGACTGCTCCTCCGTCACATATTTCCCCGAGGCGTCGGACGTGGAGCCGCCGCTGCTGGAGATGGGCTGGCCCGGCTTCACCGCAGGCTCCTACCGGGGAGTCACACGGGCCGTGGCGCACTTCCAGCCCAGCTACGGGGAGTGCATCTATAGCTGCAAGGAGGCTGCGAGGCGTATGATTAAAAGTGCCAGAGAGGTATGCACAAATAAGTATGAAAAGCACAGCTGCATATTGTTTGCCTAATTATCACCTTTTTAATAATATATATTTTTTTCCCAACTGAAGTATTTTCTACTCCCCCATTACTTCACATAATATTTCTATAGGTCCTATTGTATTTATTAGGCCTAAAAGCTAAAGGGATGACAGCATGGTCTTGTGTGGCATCTTCCTAAAACATATATATATATATATATAGTGTGTATATATATATATATATATATATATATATATATATATATATATATAT
>CALSBV010011423.1:3045348-3057006 GCA_943590825.1 Bovichtus diacanthus | reverse complement strand
TCCTGTGTAGGTACAACTGGACCGATGGCAAACTAAACAGCAGCAACCTCATCGAGCTTTCAGGCCAGATAACAGAGAAATTTGACGAGGAGTTCCGCATCCTCTATGCCCAGTCTCTACCTATAAACACTCGAGGACCTCCAAGTGTCCGAAACAGCGGCATCTACGAGCATCTCCTCATCAAAAACTTGGTCGCCTCCTCCCCTCACCTGGCCAGAGAGAGGCCAGTGGAGCTGGCGTGTCTGACCAGCACACCGAGCCGCAAGCCCTTGAATTTATCTGTCCAGCCCCCGTGTGAACCCTCGACTCCAGATCGTCGTCAAACCAACCCAGTGTCCGACTCCTCCACGATAGGTGAGGACTGGACGGAGCGGCAGCACATGCAGGAAGAGATCCTGGCTGGTAGCTCCTCTCTGCCTTCCCCTGCAGATCATCTCGCAGAAAAAGAGCCAGCGGCCCCCAGCCCCGTCTCCTGCCACGCCTCCACTCAGACCACACCGTCAGTGACGGACGCCGACACCCAGACTGACCTCGAGCTTACGCAACAACCCGACCTTATCACACCAGCAAGCACAGGGCCAAACCAGGCCACCTCTCCCTCCTTTCCCCGACAGAGCTCGCCCACCCAGGCAGCTCCAGACGGCTCCCTGAAGCACAGCTTCCACAAGCTGGCCGAAGAGCGCCAGTACCACTACTCCACCATCCGCTCCAAGCTGGAGCACATGGTGACCGCCCTGTCCCAGAGGCGAGAGCTAGCGGACGTCACCAACTTCACTCAGGGGCCTGGTGCTCACAGCAGGCAGAGGGTACACAAAGACTGTGAGCAGGAACCAAACACCAGGCTGCTTGTTGAAAGTGCGGGCATGGGCACATGGCCAAGAGCCAGATGTGTCCACTAGATTGTCCTCTGAGATTTTTGGAAATGGAGGATGGTGGGGGAAGAGCAATGCCAAGGTTTCTTCAGGATCCTCTGTTTCAAATATATGGTTTTGGCTTATGCAATAGCTTTTTTTCTATTTGTCTTCTTATCTGCAGTGCCCACTTTTGTCCTTTTCATTCTGCGTACTGTCCATGTCTAAGCCATTTTTCGCGCAATGGTAACACAAAACTGTAATTGATTGTTTTAACCAAAGATACGGTGCTATGATAATCTTTTGACCATGTTAGTTTAATTCAAATCATTTGAATAGTTGGTTAACACTGGATAATGTCTGCTGTAGTTATGAGTAAAAAGTGCTGTTTTGGTTATTGAATGACATTTTGCTGTAACTGCATTTGAACAACATTCCTGGGAGCTGCTGGCTCTCACTGCGCTCTGCTAATAAACAAAGTAGTATTTTGCTAAATGAGTGTTTTTTTTGTTTTTTCTAACACTTCCTACACTCTGTTCACTTCAGATGAAATTGCAATCAAATCCTGAAGAATATCTTTTAAATTCGAGGATATATGAGGAAGCAAAGTCACTGAGCACCTGCGCTTTATGCACTGCAGGGCCTTCATACAATTAGTTGAGACTGCATCTGTGATACTGGCACCTCTGCTGATTACGTAGCCAATCGCAGTTCCTGTCCAGGGTGGATTTGGAGTAGATTCTCTGTCACAGATTACAAACGGAGATTAGGATGAATGCTAAATAAACACTACTTTAAACACTAAGATTGGATTTTACAAACACTGATTCCTTGCTGCTTTATTGTGTTATTTTATTATCCAATGTTCCATACAAATTCCTGTCGATGCCATTTTTTGAAAAAAGGGATTTCAGATGGCTAAACAGCTAATTTTTATGCAGTGGGTTATCATTTGTGCAAAGCTCCATATTATCAATAATCTACTTAAAGGTATTCTGAATCATGGTTCTGCATGTGCATGTTCTGCTGATCCTGGCACAAACAGTGTTTCCATTTTCATATCTCACACTTAAGCACAAAGGTCCTACGGTGAACAATGAAAACACGTCTTGGCTCTGGTGAGACGAGTGCTCAGAATGCCTCAAGTTATAAATGTATTACTCACTCTGAGCTTTATGTGACTAATATTTAACTATGTTGAGGAGATGAGGTGTGCCTATGCTATATCAAGATGTACAGATAGCTTCATTCACAGGAAGGAGACGTGTTGATGTGGTTTCAGTGCGTGACAGAGCAGGAATCCAAAGGTGATCAAAGGATCGTGTTTGTGACGAACAACTGCAACTGTGATCCTTTGATCACCTTATTCTGGTGGTGGAAAGTAGTTTTAAATGGAGGACACAAACCTTTAGGACGTGCTATTTACTCTACTGTTTATTGTACAGGAGACAACTAATTTGAACAAATATTGATGACATAAAAAGGGGTTGCATGGTAGACATTTTACAACAGCCCACATTACAATATACTGTAGATGATCTAATTGATGATGGAACACTTCCAAAATCACAATGTAGATTTCTCTATTTTTTTAAATCTTGATACTCAATTATATTGAATATAATTCATATTACATTTAACAAAGGTTTATTTATTAAGGCGCTTTGAGTGGTCTCGAAGAGTAGAAAAATGCTTTATAAATGCAATCCATTTACCATTTAATTTATTCTGGTGGTGGACAGTAACTAAGTTGATTTCCTTAACAACTGTAGTTAGGAAAGGATTTGTGGCGTTTGTACTTCAAAGTCAATGTATGACAGCTTTTCCCAGACAACGCTGACGCTTGCTCAAAGGGTAAACGGCGCCATTACAGGCGACCAAAGGAAATGGACTGTTACCTTGATTAAAATGAGAGATTTCTCTAGGTTTGAATAGTTGGAAACATTTGGTATAATAAGTATACAACTCAAAATATATACATTTCTCTAGTCCTATTTAGACATTTTAATTGTGGAAATGTTACATAAATATATCTTTAATGTTGTACCTTTTGCCCCACTGCTATTATTACTATTAATCTGACAGTTATATTTACCTAATTCAAGTTGAACACAAAATATGAGATGATCTTATAAATAAAGGCAGCAACTAATAATTTGGTCTATTACCCATTTTCTTGATTGATCGATGAATCGTTTGGTCTGCAGTATAAACCAATAGTTAAAGACACCCATTACAATTCCTTACACAATATCAATTAATGAACTCTTTGGTTAATCGTTACCATCCAGACTTAACATGGCCTACACTTCAAACTATTACTGTACATGGCAATAAGGTGAGAACAGCAGGGCATCCTCCTGCGGTGTGAGCAGCTCTTACCAGCCAAACACATCACAAGCCTCTGCATTCATTATGTGGAATGGCGCAGCTGAAGGGAATTGATCTACAAGTAAATACAATGGTGGTAAAATGTGAGAGAATGGTATTTGCTTTTAATTGGCTGCTGCAAAGAAACCGCTGTCTGTAATCAAGGAAGCAGTGGGGGATCCACAACACAACAGTCTGCACCTATTAGGCTCGGCTCACTGGTAAACAGAAGAGCTCGCATATTCCACTTCACATGGGACAATTAAAAAACTACATATATGATTGACTTTTTAATTGATTTATTTTTTCCTTGCTATAAAGTAAATATTTTTTACAAATGTTCTGGTTATGTGTTAGCTGTAAGGAACGGTTGGGAAGGAACGGATTACATGTCATCGGGATTCCATAATAAGATTACAAAAAGTTACGTCTTTAAAATATGGCAATTTTAATTTAATTTCTGTTTTCGTAAGTGTAATTTGATCTGACTAATTATAAATGTTGAATATTTTTATACTGTAACTATTACGCCTCTCAGCTTGCCAGTTTTGTTAAAGGAGACTTTACTAATATTTGTTTTTTTAAGGATGATTTATGGATAATGGAGTTTTTATTCCTTTTTATTTACATTGAAAATGGAAGATGAACATTTAGAGTAAGTGCTTCTCTTGCGTTCCATGTGGCCTTTGGTTAAAAAACGGCAGCAACAAAAACGTACACAAAAGAAACAGCATCCCACATGTTGAACACACACAGCACACCTGGAGTTTGTGCCCGTGCTGTGTTTATGTAAGGGTATGTTGAATTGACCAACTGTAAATGCTGAATATGCAAAAGTATTTTATTTGCATTGAAAATGTCTTGAGATGTTTAAAGAGAAAAATAATATTGTGGAACTCACATTTTTTTGACTGCTGCCATTTTTTTTTTTTAGCATAAGGTAAATTATTTTCAACGTTTGATTTTGAAGTTATCCAAAAGTATTCAGATGAGATCATTTAAAAAATTTTTTGTAATCCAATGGGTCACGTTACTTGCCATCTACTTCTGACTACATTTCAAAGTAATCTAACCGAACCCTGGCTGTAGCACTAGCAGGACTCAGCCAGCAGAGAGAGCCGTGTCCTTAGCTAAACACGCTCGCTGTTCACTCCTCTTCTGGAGAAGCGTTGGAACTCTGGGAATACCAATGGTTGATTTCTGAGAATAAAACAGCACCATGTCCATCTTTTCAAGATGTTATTCAAAATGTTACATTATTTGTTATAGATACATTCTGATGGTTTTCCTAAACCATAAAATGTTCCTTTTCGGGTTTGGGGTGGACTTATTTTGAAGAGACAAACAGCCACCGCCTGATGTCCTCTTCAGGTCACTTGTGATCCCCGGAGAATTGAAGTGGTGGAACCTCTCCTGCTGCATGCTGGGTAAAATCCTTGTGGATGTCAGCATGTCTGGCAGAAGGTGCAACATTATATCCTACCAAATATTGTGTTAAGGCCTAATCCAGTTAGTCCGCATGCATATGCTGTTGTGCATAATGACAAATCACACCCAGGCAGATGTGAAATAACCTTTTATTTGCAGGTGTGTAGAACCAGGAACAATAAGAGTGTTTTCAGAGGTTATAGTAAAAGCTGCATGTCAAAGGGATCTAAATGTAAATGTATTTGCAACAACTGTAATGTGTCCATTACACATGCACGTTTGTATATGTGTGATGTGATTTTGTATGTGTGTATGTGTATGAAATGTAGATTTGACGACATATATCATATGATATATATCATAGTATTTTACATTACGCCCAGTATTAGTACTGAGTATCTGGTTGTAAAACTCTTGTACTGATGAACTGTTTTAATGCTGTTGGGATTGCTGATTATGGGCTCCCTATTGGGAATGTAGTCATTTTCTTCTGTTGCTTGTTTCAGGGTGGTTGTTATTTGTCTTGTTTCTTAGTTTTTTGTATGGCGTTTTAGTGCGACCTGCGCATCAGTAGTGGCCTCTGCCCACTGGCTTTTAGCTATATCTGGTACAATATATGGATTGTGCATTGTCCCGGCTAAATAAACAATAAAATAAATAAATTAACAGACCCTCGGAGTCCCACACGACAGAATAGATCAGGATGATTCAAACAGACAGCACTCGTCATACATTGATTATTGACTTATATCCATCACTGTGTACATCTATGTGCCTGAGTGTGAATGCATAGACTGGACTTCTGACTGTGGCACAATGTAGTTGTTATGGCAATATATTACCATATAAACTGGACAAACAAACAGCGGATTTTGTGTCAAATGTTCCGATTTTGGCTCCGGCTCCTGGAAACAACAAACATCAAGTTTGGCTTCTGACACTGACTGACAGAGTCAAACGGCTCTCCTGGTGCTGAACATAAACCTTTTAATTACTGCAAACATGCTTGATGAGTTTGAAGCTTGATTACTTGGCCTTCATTAGTCAGATTGTGAGCTATAGTGACTCCCAGAGGCACAATTTGGCATCTCGAAACACTGCCAGCCTCTCTGTGTTTAGCAATTACATTTACCCTACAGTACACCCAAACAGGTGTGCACGCCCCAAATACACACACACACACACACACACACACACACACACACAGACACACTTTTTATCAGCTTGAACAAGCAGGGCTGAATGTAGGAATTTCAGTCTGTTTTTTAATTTGGAGAAAGAGCCTGACTAAAAGAAAACACTGATAAAATGTGCTTAGTGTGCTGAGTCCTACTTTGTTGATCTCTGCCTGTCATAATGATTTCGTGTTTGCTGTGCCATCTTGGCTTTGTTTTCCATCAGGGCGGCCGGTACTTGTCACTACAGCGAGGAGAGAGCATTCTGCCTCAGGCCACGACGCGCTGATAACGAATGTTCAGCTCATTGGAAAAATAAAGCGTGTCTGAATTATGTGGTCAGGATTCAGGCCGTTGTTTGGGTGTGTGAGTCAGACGCGGTGACATGCGCGGACGTTCAGTTTGCACACCAGTCAGTCACTTCCTGCGTTATAATGCTGACGCCAGGCCGCAGTTAGGCTAATGCAGGTGGAAGGTATTGTTGATAGGCTCTTTGTGCTCTATACTGAATGTTGAGCTTTAACACTCTGTCCGGCAGCAGCAGCCTTGCCGCTATTTTTAGACGGGTACAGCTGCTCCTTAGCACCCACCCTTAAACCAGCCATTCACCAGAGATTTATGGCACAAGCCCACGAGAAACAGCTGTAGTGTCTTGCCACTTGCTTGTGCAAGGAGTGCAAGCTGAGGTTTATTAGGAATTGTATTTATTTAGTTTATGCCTATTCACAACAGCTGACGGCAGTATTAAATGTGGTTATCAGTGAGTGGGATGCCTCATGCAGTCGAACGTTTAAAACCACAAGACTGGAGCGTCCGGTGCTGCAGCGATGAGTCAGACTCTGGTCACAAACGCCACCTGGGTCCAACACAAGTTCAACACTTGTGGCGAGCTGCTCCCCCACAACACCATGTGTCCCTGCATGTTAGCTCAGCATTCTGTACGTACATCTGAAAAACAACATTTTAGTTTGTCCCTGATGAAGGTGACTGTTTGCTCATACATCCCTGGCGAGGACAGAGGAAAGATTCCTGGGACTTTGTGTTTTGTAAAAAACACAGATTTGTCCTTTTGTTAATTACTGTTCCCTTGATACTATATCTACAGTGCAGTTCACCACATCTGATTATAGTCGTGTAAATTGGCAGGAAACTGCTGTGAAACTACAGTAGGGCAGAGAAATTGGCCTAGTGGTGGCAGCCTTTATGAGAGAGTGTGTGTGTTTGTGTGTGTGTGTGTGTGTGTTGGGGATGGGCACTAAATACGCAGCTCCCTCAGCCACACTATAGCAGCTAAGCTTAAGTTTAGCTTATCACTGTCAGTTTGTTGTCTCCATTATTCAAAAGGACACCTTATCAGCCAGGGTGACTCGTATTTAGCCTTCCTCCCTGTGTGCTCCACACAATGATGTTCTACATTGTTCCACATTAACTCTGGTGTCTATTTCAGCAGCTCTCTATCCATTTATTGATGCATGTCTTCCATTGATCTCAGCATTGATTTGCCATGCAATCCATTACCCATCTGTCTGTTTCAGCTGGCTTTTAAATGATCCGTCAGATTGAGCTATTAAGGGGAGTAGTGGTGAAGTCCAAAGGTTGGTGATACATTCAGGGAGAGAGGGGTGCTCTGTGCGTGTGTGTGTGTGTTTGGGGGTTGGGTATAGGTATTGTCAGGCATTTAGAAGCGTGAAATTAGTTGATATTTAGTTGATATTTGTTGTAGTGAGTGTGGATGATAACATAACTTATCATAGAGAAAAGAGGTCAAATATTAGCATTGGCACTAAAATCAAAGATGTTTTAATGGTTGCTAACCTAAGTCAGAAGGGGATTGTGACTTTCCTGTTTTAGATTCATTTTAAAGGAAGAGTTTAGTGAGATTAGATGATTGATCCCACTCTCTTGTCTGTTTGGTAAGTATGAAGACACAGCCAGCAAACAGTTAGCTTAGCTTAGCATAAAGATAAGGAAAAGTGGAGCAAACAGCTAGCCTGGCTCTATCCAAAGTCCAAAAATACATCTACCAACAATTCTAAAGCTCACTTATTAATATGCTATAGCTTGTTTGTTTAATCCGTACACAAATTGAAATAGGAAAACAACAATTTGTAATTTTACAGGAAGCTACATGCTAAAACTATTTATTGGCCGAGCACAGTGACTTAGCTAAAGCTATTCTTCTGGCTCTAGTTTCATACTGAACGGACAGATAAGAGAGTGGTATCAATCTTCTCAACTCTCGGCAAGAAAGTTGTGTGATTATTTCTTCAATTTAAATGGTCCCCTCTGGTTTGAAGGAATTCTACGGGCCTGAAGCTCAGGAAAACCTTTCAGAATTCAATTGGATAAACTTAAAAATGCTTGGTCATCAAGCTAAAAAACAAAAACAGGTATTGTGTCTTAGTTTCTGAAAAGTTGACATTTTGGAGTTTTTTACCTGACAACAGCGATATTTAGGAAAAACATATCCTTTATGCATTCTCCCTTAAAGTTCTGGAAATTTATTTTACAGGGATATTTTTTTTCCCACAGAGAAACGTATGCTGAAATGTTTGATGTTTCATACTTTTTTGAATTATCTGGGTTTGTCAGGGTAACACTTTAATCTTCCTGTAAGAACACACTTTGAGGAAACAAAGAAAATGCCACCAGCCAAACATAGATGTGGGAGGCTAAGATGTGGGGGATTCCAGATTGAGATGCAAGATGGATTCATATATATTCATGAATTCAGTCAGAAAAGTCAAACGGAAGCAGTATGATAATCTTGCAGTAATTGCATTTTTCCCTCCAACTGTTTTTGGCAGAGCCGAGAGCCACATCCAGAGACATGTGACGGGGGATGCAGGAGTGTTACAGCGGTGAACAGTGGATACACTCTGACCCTGTACCTAAGGCCAGTCAATCCACAGCGGGGTCAAGTGATGGTTATGCCAAATCCATTGGATTCATGGGTAATGGGATGGCTATCATTAGTCTTTGGATAGACAATTATATGTTTAATTAAGCAAGACAGACATCAGATAATTGAACTATTGAGTGGTCTCTCTGAGTCACATTTGTCTTCTGATTTAGGGAGGGCAAAGCAGAAGTCATATCAAATTTGTTTGGAGGCATGAGATCCTGATGAGAGTGGAAATAAAAGCCAGTCTTTTCATTTACTCGACAGATGTCCTGACCTCTGACTGAAGAACTTTTTTGTTTCAATTTTCTGACTGTGCACTCTTTCTCTTCCAGGCCTCAGGAAATGCCAAATGAAAAAAACATCCAAAGGACCATATTTCAAACTATCATGCTTTTTTTTCATACATGTCAGTCTGCTGGATACATGTCAGCAGCCGTCTGAAAAGTGCTGACATGGCTGCCATCCTGTCCGGCAGCCCGCTCCCTCTGTGTGAACTTGGATTTAGCTCAAGGGTATAGCCACCCTGCTAATGTGATGTAGCTCCGAGAAGGAAACAAATTGGCCTGACGTCTCATACACTGCCTTGTCTTGATTGTGTGATGGCTTCTACTGCTAATGTGTTACGATGGGTAGACCTGCACAGGGAGGGAGACGGGGTTTGTGTGTGTGTTTGAGAGAGAAAGAGAGAGAGAGAGAAAGAGAGAGAGAAAGAGAAAGAGAGAGAGGGAGAGGGAGAGAGGGAGGATGGGGGAAGGGCCTCAGTCTGCAAGATCAGCACAAGTGGAATTGCATTGATTCAGTTAACTGCAGAGTTGGAGCGTGATGTGGAATTCTGTTTATCAAGGGTGGAGTTTACACGATAGGCTCCATTTTGATCTTATTTTCTACATCGCATTCATAATCAGTCCCTGCTCTCGTTTTACTTTCAGCAATGAAATGTTAGATCATCTTTAAACATATAGCATAGCCCCATTGGAAAATGTCATATGCTCAGTAAAATAAGCACATATGTGTTTCTTACTAAATTACTGTCTGGATTTAAATGGCCACATAATGTTTTTCCCAATGTCTTTTGTACCAAAATCAGAACTAGAAATGCTCGCACAGCTCATGTGATAATACTGGCAGATACACACTGTAAACAACATCATAATCTGTATTAATCTACAAGATCTGATGCAAACATCTGACATCGTGTTCTCTAAATCACCAGGAAATGTGGCGCATATTACGAGTAAATACCGACTCGTGTTTTATATTCAAGCAGAAGCCACTGGCCCAGAAACGACATCTGCTGAATTGCAACAAAAACTGCTAAATAAATCTCAAACATTGCACTAATTATAGGGAATAAATTGTAGCTTTGTAATTGGCTGTTTACTATGAATGAGGAGTGTTTGAAAATACACAGACAATACTGAATGCAATTGTCAGAGAAAATATGTGATGTATTTATCAGTGAAAGTAAAATATAGAAAGCTAATTCGGAAACTGACTTATATAATAAATCTTTTTCAGATCAGATAAGATTGGCCAATATATTTTTACAACGTGCAGTCTGTCCATGTTTTTGGCATTCAGAAAGGATGCACGCATTGTAAATTAACGAGGCTCCCTCTTAAACATGCATTTAAAATGGGCATGTTGCAGATGTATATTTTTCTTTTCTCTTTTACCTCTCTTCCCCTCTTTCCTCTCCTCAGTTCTCCGTCTAGCTGTAGGGAATTTGTCTCTAAGGGTTTATCATGACTGCCTCATATTTCCCCCCCCCACCCCAGTTTGTCATTTTGCTGATCCAGACGCTTTTTCATATTTCAGTATTCTTATCATCCACTGGCAGTAAGATGATCCATTTCACTTATTTCTTAGAAGTGTGACTGTAGCCTAAGTCAATATCTGCAGAATGAATTCAGTGAATCACCGAGGAGGGGCAGCTAGTTAGCGGCTGTGGTGGTGGTGGTACTGGTGGCGCAGGACTCTTTTTTTTTTTATCCAGAGTCAGCAAGGGTAAAATGTCAAGCATTTCTTAGGGAAGCGGCTCCATAGGATTCCATTTGAAGCTTTAATCTTAATTGAGAGCATCGCACATTGATATTCCATAGGCCTCTTTGCCCTTCGCCTCTCAGCTACTTTCATTTAGAGGACAGCCGTACTGCACTAGAGCATGGGGATTGCTTTGTCAGACAGCCAAGAGGCCAAAGGCAAGGTCAACTCTCTTTGTAATGGTGGCTCACTATGGAGTGAAGGCATCCCCTCTTTGATGCTGTCAGTACTTTTGTGAAACATTTTGGAGTCTTCCTGAAGTGAAACTGAATGAAATGTAGCGCATTCTGACATTATATTTGGCATGAAATATTATTGAGGACTCATATTTTTAGTTCATCATATCAGGTACGTAGCTTCACAGCTTCCTGACATGTGGATCTAAACAAGCACACGCACTCCCCCACAGCTCGAGGCCAAACAAAATGATGATTTAATGCAATGTGGAGTAAAAGAAGATATTTGCATATTTAGCAGTCAGGGAGAGTTCATCACAGCAGCCGCGGATATTATTCAATTATGCTTGAGATTATCTAAAATAATCGTTTGATTCTAAGTAACGACTTCTCACAGAGGAAAATCTATGTGCCTTGTCGGTGTGGGAGAGCTCCCAATTTTAGCGTTGCGTCGCTCACAATGGGTGCAGTAGCGTCCCCTAATCCTCAAACAAAGGGGAAGGACTAACTGGCCCGGCAGATGCAGCGATAAGGCCCATGTCATCAAGTAAGGTGAGGAGAGGAGGATGGTGCGGGACGGCAACGCTCTCGTCGCTCCTGTGGGAAGACTCGTCATGCCACCTTTCCAGAGGTGATGAAAACAGATGGAAATAAGAACTCACGACACACACACACACACACACACACACACACACACACACACACACACA
>CALSBV010011423.1:3017824-3045338 GCA_943590825.1 Bovichtus diacanthus | reverse complement strand
ACACACACACACACACACACACACACACACACACACACACACACACAGAGAAACCGTTTACAGCTGAGTGCACAGCCCCTATCCGTGGGACTGAGGACCGAGCTCGCCTCCATTTCTCATGCTCCTGCCTCAGCCCACTGCTGACACAGATATACTGTAAAGAGATAGCGGCACAGATAGGTATGCATGTGCATGTCAAAGTAGCCCCCGGGGGTAAGTCGCTCGGAAAACACAGAGAGTGAAGGGATAACATACGATGCACCTGCCACACTTTACTCATTAATCTAGAACATTTATGTGACACTATTTGGGAAGCACTGCTCGAGATAACAAGTTGAAGTCTTTGCAGCAAACCCAAGTGTTTCTTCTGCTGATAAAACAATGAATCAGGATTAAAGGATTAGTCCTTCAAAGATGTGTTTTACTAGCACATATGAATAACAGGTTCCTATGGACGGGGCTGTGGCTTCTGACAGATTTATCAGGTGATCGGGGCTTGATAAAGCTTCAGAGAAGCTGCTCCTATTTCAAAGTCTTCTCCTCAGGTTCTGTGGGAAAGCCCAACGCTCCTGCTTTCCACTCCTTCCACCAATCAACCACAACAGCAGCCACAGACAAATCAACGCAGTTAGACTCCAGATCTATTCAGACAACAAAGCAACTGAACTCCTCAGCAGGACATTGGGAAAGAATCTTTAAAGAGAGGGTTCACTTTATCACACGGATCAATAAAATCTATTCTAGTAGCCAGGCAGTGATACTTTACTCTGTCCAATAATCCGTAACCTACTTTCTAACTTATAAGAGGACATGAGAGCATTGTCAAAAATGTGTGTTTTAGAACGACCCTTTATTTCAAAGGTTGCTGTTTGACAATATTTGCAAATTCAGCAATAGATTACACAATCAGCGTCTTAAAATAATATTTGCCATTAAGTCATATGGATGCTGGGAAACTTAAGTAGAAGAGCAGATTCCATTTTTTTTTGTCCGGAAAGAGGATGCACAGGGTCCACACATGAGTCAAGGCTGTTCCTCTCCTCGGGATTTAAATATAGCCCCGCTCGCCATTACTGCTGTCACTCACAGACTTATGGTGACCTTTTGACCTCGCCTGTGCAAAAGAGACTTAAAGCTGACATGCTCACTCCGAATGTTTTTCACCAGAGCAGGCAAACAGAGGCAGAGACACATTTTAAGATTGTTTTTTTTTTTTACTAGGCTTCGATGTTATCAGTCTGATAGTTTGTCATGGTATTATTTTCACTCATTTTGTCAGAGTTTCCATCTGTGGTCTGGAAGACAGGAGGCAGGCAGATGGGGGGTTCCCACAACATTTGGACAGTTGAACGTTTCTCAACACCTGATGTGCGGGCTGAGGTCAGAGTTTGTTGAGTTACAGCTCAGATGCCACCTACTTGTGTTGTTTTTCAGCCTGGACATGTAAGTGCTGCAGGCCACTGCTCGGCCACGTGTGGGCGGTGTGTTACTTCACACAATTCACTTTCTCTTCTCTGACACTGGGCTGCTGATTTGTTTTGCAGTTTTACCTCACTGCGATCTTACCAATTATTTGTTTGCCTTTTAAGGGCTATACGGACTTGTTAAGTCAGTTAACAATCATCTGTATCTCATGATAGATAAGAAGACACACAATATAATGCAACCCAGCACTACGTCACCACAAACTGTACAGCCTCAAAAATAACTTTAACAAACCATCACAAAAATAAAAAAAATTCTTTAAAGAATTATAATCAATAGTTGGCCTGTCAACAATAATGACATGGAATACATTTTTTTGTACATTTTGTTCCTCAGTGGATACTCTATAAATAGATATCTGCATATGAATGCAGAATCTGTAGGCGACGGGACAGGATTTTAGTATTGGAAGAGTTGTGGTTTTTGTTCGTAGTACTGACCAATCGCGTTTGAGGGAGCTTTGGTTGTATGCAGGTAAATAGTCCGTGGGGAGGGCAAAATGACAAAAATGCAATCTTGGAATCCATCGGCTATTGTCTGACGATGATTATGCTTTATTTTTAGCTTAAATTCAGTTTGTAATCTGGCTACTTCTGAAACAATCCAGTCGTAGACGTCGTCTCTCTACTCCAACTCCATTCTCACGTCTCAAGTTTTTTTATAGCATTTAGCTAAAAACACCTCAAAGCTTTGCCTTAGCAGTGCTTAGAACAGCCTCACAGAACCGCTAGCATGGCTATAGACTCCGAACAATGGATCACATGACTGTGTAAAAAAAGTCCCTCAAAGTGATGAAGAGAGAATTGTTCCCCAACGCTGCAGATCCTCTCAGCTCTAAGAAGCATTTTAGCATCTTTCAGCTCATTGTTTTGGTTATAAGGGGCCATGGGACACTACTAGCCAAACATCAAATATGCTAGTGATCAAAGTGGAGCATTTAGCAACTAAAAAGCCATGTTTACAGTTGTACGTGGCAGACAGCTCTGTGCTCCTTCTGGTCACGTCGTGGGAAGCAAAAACAATTCAAACATGCTAGTCTTTTTGTTGGGACTTTGTGAGGCGTCCCGGATGCCACACTACAACACATGGGATAAAACGATTCATTGATGCAGCCGACGCCCATTGAAATTCTCGATCTGAGCGGACCCCTACATTTGACGGGTCGGGCTATAATTGGGCTGATATTCGTGTAGACTGAACCCAGCATTAAACAACAGATTTACTTAGCTAATTAGTGAGCGTTAGAGGTGCTGGTAGGTGGATTTCTTTAAAACTTTGGACCGAGCTGGCCAGCTGTTTCCTTCTGTTTCCTTTCCTTTTGCCAAGCTCAGCCAACTGGCTGCTGGCTAGCTTCTCATTACATTTAATTTATTTAGCTGACGCTTTTAGCCAAAGCGACTTACAATAACTGCATTCCACCATGTGGGTACAACCCCAAAAAGTGCAAGAATCAGCTTCATCAAATATGCTGATCTACTTCAAGTGCTACATTTAAAGACAATAAGAGATAAATATAGCTTTTATTTTATGGGCTAAGGTGAGGTCTGAACAGATGAGTTTTCAGTCCGTGACTGTAGATGTGTAGATTTTCTGCTGTGCTGATGTCAATGGGGAGTTTGTTCCACCATTGTAGAGCCAGGACAGCAAACAGTTGTGACCAAAAGGTCAAACTAATCCTTTGAAAAGTGATAAAATTTCAGTGTTGTGTTTAACAGTTTTTTTCTGATTCCCCTAAGTGGCCAAACAATTAGTTAAAGCAATTTGGATAAATAAATGATAAATAAAATAGTACTTGTTATACAGTACAGTTATTAGTATTTACTGCATTTGTTCATAATGTGCATGTAACCATGAGAATTTTATTTCTGTTTGCAACAATCAAGACACAAGTATCAGATTTATGTGACTGCCAGTATTTTCAAAGGACATTTGTCTTACAAAGTAACTATCTTAAATTCAGTGGGAATTCTTATCACACCCTCTATAAATGTTGTTGTTTAATCGTAACCTTTCATTTACTTCTTTTGAGAAGTTAGGGTTTCTTTTTTTTCTGCCGTTAAATCCCAGAACAAAGTACTTCCTGTATCTTGACCACAAAAAGAGCAAACAAGTACATGGGTTCACTTTAGTATAAAGGCCTACGTCCCCTTAAATAGATCCCTTATAAGCTCCATGTTGGCCAATCACAAGCTTCTCTCCCTGACAGACCAACCACACCACACAGATGGTTGTTACTCAGTTGTTGTTGTAGTGGAGGCTTAACATCGTGCAAGATGACAAAGAATGCCAAAGAATCAAAGAATGGGCGTGTAAACACTGTTCTGCCAAACACTGTTCTCCAGCTGCGTAGAAGAAGCAGAGATGGATATGGCTGCGCTAAAATCATCTGAAAAGGAAAAATTATATGGCTTTAAGTTTAGCATAGTGCTTCTGAGAAACAAGAGGGAAGAGTTACGACACAAGGGAGATGTCAACATGACACACTAGTGGGAGAGTGACACACCCAATTCCAAGGAGGCCTGTGAGACTTTACCAGAACGTATGACACCGCTGCCATATTCTCATGTCAGTGACACCCGCAGAAACTTATGAAGAAGGGTGTTGAATGGTGCATGTGCAGTGACAGTTTAAATTTCAAACCCCATCATCTGTTCATATCTGCTTTTATCCCTCTCTATGAGGTAATCTAAAGAGTATGTCAGGAAAAATCGAATTGTTCTTAAAGATTTTTCCAACTAAACCTGATCGAGATAATAGTTTTTCTGCAGATATATCTCTGGGATATCGTTTGCTGTTCTCACTTATTTATATTCACAGAGAAACATCATTCCAAAAACACAAAATAATCTATCTCCTACAATGTCAGAACAAGTTACCACGAGGAAGGAAATATTAAAAAGCCTTTATTATAGTAGCTAAATCATTAAAAAGCTAACATGTTTCGACCAATAGGTCTTCAACAGAGCTACATTGGTCGAAACATGTTGGCCTTTAAATTATTAAGCCACTATATAATTAATACTTGTTCTTACATTTCAGAGTGCCTGGATCGTGTTCCTGTTTATCCAGTTTTTTTCCCTTTTTTTCCAAGAGCACACGACACATCCTTCATCTGTGGTGGAGTATACAGAGCAACCAGTTATCTCTCTTTCCTGATCCATCTCCTACACTTTAAAACCAACAACAAAACAGTCTTCCTTCTCTTCCATTTCCTCAAAGCAAGCAAGAACTGTTTCTTTTCTCATCTGCAGCACTCTTTGCAAAAACCAGTCCCACCATAACTTTTCCTGGATGCGAGTTTGTTATATTACAGAGACATTATACCGTCCCCGAGGGCTGGCCCTGATTTCCAGGTTGTGTTAAACTCGCCAGGGCGCACATGCTGGCGTCTGAGCAGAAGCTGACCCTTAATCAGCAAAGCCTTGCCAACAGCAACTGAAAGCTACAATTATCTGCCCTATAGATAGGTAGGTTGTATACAGGGGGCCAGGGGCTGTGGAAAGGGAAGAGGCTGACAGGGGGGGGGGGGGAGCCTGAGCTAACCTTTGTGGCTCGTGTTTCTACTGTGCACTAATGGACGCCTGTCATCATTATGGACAGAAACAGGAGGGCGCCTGCCAGCTGCATGACCCCCATAAAACAGAACAGGAAATCCTAGCAGGGAATGAAAGGAAAAGAGATTCCTTTTTTTCAACTCTTCTCTTTAACGAACCTTGCTTTACTCTTTGGCCTCTTGTTTATGGTGCAAAATGCAGTGTCACTCGTGAAACGGGAGAATATGCTCCAACGTATGAAAGAAAGTCAGGGTGTCGAGGGTGCGGTTACTGGAATGTGTCTAAAATGATTAGTCACTTTCACATCAGTTGCACAGTTCATGTACCCCTGTTGTATATGCCAGTACAACACCTCTGTTTTTCACCTCTGTTAACAATTTTATAATGCTTCTGTCACGCTGGGAGGAACGTGTATAATCATTACATACAGTGGTTTGCCCTTTGCTCTCTAACCAAAGTCCAGGGTCTGTAATGTGACAGGACTTTGTCACACCTCTGTCAGTGGTGTCCACTGAAACGTGACAAGCACTTTATCAATGGGACTTCCAATCAGATCCCCAAGAGTTCATGCACAAACACGCTGAACACAACGTCCACAGGAAGCCAGATTCCTTATTACGGCCAATAAGATAGCAAGACAAGCTTTATTGTAGTTCTGAGGCTACACATTAATCCACTCTGTTGGAGCCTGCAGAGCCCATCATGTGATAACCTAAGTCATTACCAGTAGTACAATAATAATTACCGTGGAATCTTTCAGGATATAGCTACACTGACAAAAATGCATCCATAGTCCAAGCAGAAGCTAGAGCAATCAGTGACAAAACAAAAGTGGTCACAATCACATGATTTATTAAAAGTATGTGCTGTGTTAGAGAGCAAGAAAGTGCATGGTCGTCTGTATTTGCATAGGCATGTCTGCTCGTGTGTGTGTGTGTGCCATGTCCATGGAGACGTCTGTGTGCGTGTGTGACCGCTGCATGATTCACGGTGTCACAACTGCGCGCAGAAAGACTGGACATCCTGAGCGGAAACCGCAGCCGTCGAAGCTGCGTTTTCCTGCGACATACAACCTAACACTCTCACAAAGAGTCACTTGACTGGACCCTCATATAGGAAGTGAAAGAGGAAGCCCCTCGTCCATCCTGTCTTCCATCCAAATCTCTGCTCTGCACTTCACGTGAAGCCACTCTTGTAGACGATAAGAGCCTCTACTGTTGCAAAACAACGGGTTAAAGAACTGGCTGAGGCTGGAAACGGCTCGCTATTGGGGGTCAAATGTCTCGTCAGTTGACATTTAGCCACAGTAGATTAGTGCCAATCATTAATGTGAATGCAGAATTCACTGATTGATCAATGGGGTTTGTTTGAAACAAATGAATATTTACTCAGCGGATTCCTTTTTGACGGGCCATTTTGTATCTAATCTCTGACAGTTTTTCTGACAGTGGGTCAGGAGCTCTGCAACAAGATACTCAGTGTTTAGACAGTCAAGCTGGGCCAAACTAACACTGTCCAAGAAGATGGCTATGATATCACAGATGGAAGTGGTGAGTGGTGTTTGACCGTGGGGTCTGCTGGCCCGGCCTTCCCTCATGGCTCGAGGCCTCTGGCTGTGTTCATTGGTGACAGTGTACGCAGCCTGGCAGCCTGCATTCCTCTGCCTCTCCCCACACAATGGTGAGTATCTGCAGCATTCCTCTGTCTGTGTCCGCTGTCTGAGACGAAGCCAGGCCTTGGCAAACCCCAGCACTCAGCCAAGAGGTTGGCACCACGTTTAACAGATTCTGATGGACACGTTTGAGTGTTTCCACTGAACGCCAGCCATCTATAGGCGTTATTCATTGTGTAAGAGTGTGTTGCAGTTACATCTAGAGTGGACATCTTAGTCACAATGTAATAAAAAACATGCCTCTGAAAAAGAGATTTTGAAATAATTTAGGAGATGATGATGCTTCCTCTTTAACCTGCTTTATCATCTCGTTTTTTTCCGTGCAATCGTTCCTTCTCTCCATCTGTTTTTAAAAAATGCAAGCATGTCTATTCTAAATCGTTTTCACTGCTCTTTATCCTTCTCCAGCTATTTTTCTTTCTCTCTTGTTCCGATGCCACAGCCGTGCAGACACCTTTCCCTCCTGCTGACTCAGTAGTCAGCCTCAGGCGCTGTGGGCTTGGGGTGTTGGTGGCGGGGAGGAGGAGGGAGAGAGGGAGGGAGGGTTAGGAGGGAGGGAGGGAGTGGGGGTAGTGTGAGGCTCCCACATCAGGCCCACCAGCCTATCGCATGCGAGGGAAAAGAGCTGGCTAATCGTTTCTACAATGGCACCCTGCACACTGTCACACAGCACCACAAACTGCTCTCCTCGCCAACACTTCTACTGTATTATTCTGCCGTTGCTTAGAAATCCTCATGTGATGTATGTAAGTGCGCAAACGTATCGCGCCGAACAAAGAAATGCACTGTTTGAAAACCACACCTACTAAAATACATCAGCGCATGCATGTAAAAGATATGCAAGTATACACATACATGCAAACCTTGCACCCAATTTTCACCAACATTGCATGTGCAAATATACACTTAAACTTAAGGTTAGGGCTGTGTGATACGGAGAAAATCAGGATATTTTTCAACAAATACTTGATATTGTAGCATTTGGTGCTTTCGCTAAATATTTACACAAAGACATTTTTGATAAATAGCCACCAGTTATGTGAATGTAATGACTAAGTGGGTAAAGGCAAAACACAGAACAGCTAGAACAGTCACAATTACATTACTTTACTGTAATGCAGCCTTTAAAATCAGGAAAAGACGACATATGACACGTAACCATATTACTATATTCAGAATCTAAGACGATTTCTAGTACATTTATATATACATATATATATATATGTATATACAAATGTACATGCCGAGCCCTACTTAATGTAGCCCAGTTCAACCTAAAATGCTGTCGAATTTTGGAAGGTTTTAGTTTTTGTTGAGCACTCAGTGGTTTAATATTTCACCTGATCGTGTCATTTACAAATTACATCAAGACATTTAAAATTATATTAGTTGGAGACAAAAAAAAAAGTAAACTAATTTAATAAGAAGATTCTTTAATAATACCCGATGGTGAGTTTTACTTTCTGCACAGCAGTCATCTGAGTGGGTTTACTGTTAATGAGTATATTTTATGAGTACACTTTTAAACTAGAAGAAAATTGAACTGTGCCTGTAAACAAAGTCTTGTGCCATATATAAGAGCCACTGATTAATGAGCCTGTCCCAATAACATTAAAATATAGAGGAGTATTATTCATTGCCATAACCATCTGGTTTATTTTCTGCTACATCCTTGATGTTCACAAACGCACTCATTTACGTCATGTACTCCCGGTGCAGCGAGCCGACCTTCAGGGATTCGGCCTGTTTTCAGAAAGGAAAGTGTTTTTGCACCTGTGGTGTGATTTTAGAGCTGCTTTGAGGTCAAAACTGTCAGGGGGTCACACATGAAAAGAGAACCTGGTTTCCAGGCTAAAGGGTGGTGCCGTTAACATAGCCACCTGCCCAACTCTCACTGAGGGGGGGAAGAGTGAGAAAGTCTCCTCTGACAGTGAAAACTGAGAGATTTTCAGCACAGAGGCTATAAACTCCATTTACAATGTGACCACTTATCACACATTATTATCACAATGGCCTTGGAGCTATTATGGTCATCCAAATATTATTGTAGTCCTGAACTGAGAATGATCTGTTGTCAGGAAATTTGCTAGAGGATTTAAAAATGTAGCAGGACAGAAAATAAAACATATCAAGTAAAAAAAAAAATTCCTTCGGAGCCGCGCCAGAGGAGCGCGGAGCAGCAGTGTGTGCCGACGTGGTTGTTGTTTCGCTCTTCCTCTGTTAATGAATGCAGAGGTGTTTGTCTGAGGAAGAGAGCAGAGGGGAAGCCTGATTTCCACTCCATTTTATCTGTGCCCCACAGCCCCTGCCAGTCAGGCCCCTGTGCTCTCACATGCCGGAGTCCCACAGGAAGCAGCACTCCATGAAGGGCAAAGGTCAGGGAAGGAGAGAAAGCCACTCGGCCTTTCATTCACCACCAAACCAACAAACACACAACACTGTGACTCCTTCCTTTGGCGTCTTATAAAAATAATACTGACACTGACATGATAAAGAAGTAACATGACTTCTTGAAACTCACACTGTAAATGTGTGTGTATTTAAAAAATGTATAGGGTAAAGTTTAATTTTAGAGTAGAAGGATGAGGCGATGTTTTTGTGCTTGTAGTCTTAGCATCGACACTGCCCTTAAATTTGTCAATTTATTTTCACATTTATATATATGATTTACTGTCTGAAGGACTTCAATGCAATCATGTTATATATTATGCACAGTTTATTTTATGGATTTAGGAATTTAAAAAGCATTTTTTCCATTATATGTTTTGTATCGAGTTTAAAAAATGTCGGAATAGCTCTCACACGTATAACAAACTACAATACTTGTACTTATGGCGGATTACAAACTTGAAAGAAAATTATGCATGTGAGGTAAATATTTCACTGTGTAGACATAAAATAGTAATTTTATCAGTAGATGAGACACCATTTTTTAAAAAGTCACAATAGGTTTATTGATCCATAGCAAATTAAAAACATAGTGGATGAAAAACAATTTGCATAATCATATATTATCTTAAAAAGAAAAGCAAATAAGGAACACGTCTGTCCAGCAGAATCAGCTTCATAAAAAATAATAGAAATGTCATTTCTCTAGCGTAATTCTTTTCAGTATGTTTTTCTATTTTAAAGAAGCATGAACACAAAATATAATTGAAGCTACAAAAAATAATAAAGCAAAAAAAAAAAATCACCAAAATTGAATATTGAGGAGTAACTGAAGCAGAAGGATTAAAGTTGCATATTAATAAAAAGGGAATATTCTCTGATTTCAAGTATCTCCTTTCAGACAAAATACAGATATGCCTGTATAAAATAAAAACATCTCATACATGTCCTGCATGCATGCTTCATTGTAATTTTCCATTCATAACTTGTTGCCTAGTTGTATCTATTACAATTATTTGAGTGATATCCTTATGTCCGACATTAATTACAATTTGAAGAATCCATTGGCCTGTTTGTTAAAGAGCAAGGCGATCTGTCAACATAATGCCTCCGCCATGGAGAAGAATCAGTTCTGCGGGATTAACAAACTCACATTAAATACTCGGGTGAGGAAGGGTTGTCACTGGTAGACCCAGTTTCGTGGTAACAGTTTGCACCGGACAGTTTCTCACATTTAAGTTTGTATGCATCCCTCTCCCGCATCAGTCTGTTTAGTTCATGTTTCAGCTGCTCGACCTGTGACACCAGGCTGGTCTTTTCGTGCTCCAAAACGTGTTTCTGCTGCACGCGCTTGTAACGGCAGGACTGTGCGTAACCTCTGTTTTTCAGGGTTCGGCGCTTCTGCTTCAGACGCATCACCTCGTCCTTGCCGAGGCCTCTGAGGAGCCGATTGAGCTCCCTGACGGACATGGACACCAGCTGGTCGTCTGAGAAGTGGCTGTCGGCGTTGGATCGCCGGTCGTGGCGGCTGTGCTGGTGGTGCGCACCGAGGACCTGCTGGTCATCCGGCGACTCAGGGGACTCGCACCCCATGTCATCTTTGAGATAGGGGTCTTCGCAGTGACTGCCGGGGATGCCTTGCATGTCGGGGTGACCCGGGAGTCCCGGGTAGTGCTGGACAGGCTCGTTGATGTGTCCGTACCCGTCGTATTCGGCTTGGAAAGGTGGCTGATGGTGGCCGTGGGGCACAGATGGGTGTCCCTGCTGCGCCGTGGCGCCGATCAGGGCCTCCATTGCGTCCTCGGGTGTCAGACCGAAAGCCTGAGGGTACATTTGCTGAGGGTAACCCCCGTTGTTGGGTATCCAGAACTGGTCGCCCCCGGGGTTATTTCTCTGCTCGCTTGGATTGAGGTTTGGTGACGAGGGTACCGAGTTACAAGGTGTGCTGCCAGGGGTGGAGGAAACTGAGTCAGGTCTCTGGAGCTGGCTGCATGGCCCGATGAAGGAGCGGTCCATCCCCTGCATCGCCTCCTTCTTAACGCCGAACTTCATCAAGTCGAAGTCGCTGACGAAATCCATGTTGTTTTTCTGCAGTCCCAAATGTGAATGTGCCTCAGCGGACATATTAACTGGTCTCTTCAAAGAGCTCCGAATGTCCAACGCTATTTCATACAGTCAGCGAAAGCGCGCTTACTTTCGAAAAATGGCAGTAATTCCAAACTTTGATTTCAGCTCACAAAGAAAAACACATGCGTGCGTAAAAAAGCCTCCCAAACTCTGTGCGAACTGGTGATTCTGCACCGCGCAGCCTGGCTGTTCGGCTTCACTCGCCACACACTACAAGTCCACACGGATGCCAGCGGACTGGACGCACCTCTGCCTGCTCAGGAGAAGCGCACTTTCTTCATAAAGCTGCATTGGCATGATGTCACGCCTTCCAGGCTACACCTCCACACTGCTCTCCAATGAAAACACGCTGAGGAGGGCAATTTGCATAAAGGCTGCTGCGAGTCTGTCCCCGCGAGCTTTTCGTGATGATCATTTGACCAAAACCTATAAATGTCTGCACATTATCTTCTACAATATGTTTTTTTCCTATTTGACTCGTCCTCCATTTTAAATGTAAGCCCGATTATCACAAAGGCCTTTGTTTAGATGTATTATTTGTTGAGGACTGTTATAAGGCCCAAATACCTACACACCCAGAATTGTCTAGGCAGTACTTTTATTGTTTACCAAGCAAATCCACTTCAAAGCCTACTTCAAATATATAGTAAACTCATCGAATATCATTTCCTTTTAGCCTTAATTTGGTTTCTATTTATATCTGAATCTGTGGTGATTTATACATGGCTTATTTCACTTAAACAACAACAAAAAGGAGGCTGCAAGGCAGTGCGTTTGACGCTAGTGTGGTCGCTGTGTTCTTTAGCTCACAGGAGAACACTGACACCTTGTGGCCACTACCCTACACTGCAGAAGTCCCAATCGCAACATCCACTCGGAGCTCTTAAATCTGAACCCTCACAGATGTACATGAGGGAGCAATTGTAGATCTGTGGCCTGTAAACGTTGGCTTGTGTTTTTAATGTAAATTAACAAATTGAACGTCTGTTCATTCCTTGAATATGAACAAAATATTCGTGTTGTTAGATCAGGTCAGACGAAAAACATTTTAGAAAGCATTAGAAATTGATTGGGCTTTCCAGCTCGGCAGATATTTCCTGGCTGCATTACTCCTGTTTTGGGAGTTATAATGCTTTGAATTCTGTGTTATTCTCATGTAGGATTGTGCGTGTACTGTAGGAAATATGTGCATACAGAGCTAAAAACATCTGTGGGAGAGGCCTTAGACACTTGCTGATATTGCAGTAGGTCGGCCCTAAGCCCCCGGCATCCAGAGAAGGGCAAAGCATCCTACCAGAAATCATGAGCCCCCTGACAACAGCTCGAATTCCAATTCTTTTTTGTACCGGAGTTAGCTGAAAGCCTAGTTTTTTTTTTTTTTTTTTTTTTTTTTAAAATAGTCAGTCCCAGCTCATGAACATCTCTGAAACAATAATAATAAAAAAAAAAACCTGGCCTGTTCCAGGAAGTGCCGTCTGATTCAGGGACGTCACCCCTAGCGGTGTCCAGAAGTGACACAGCTGCACAGGATATCGAAGGGTTAATCGACGTTCCTGCCCTGAGGTGACCCTCTCAGGCATTGCTTACTCCAAAGATAGCGAAAGGTTCACTGACAAGATAGAGGACTCGAGCCAAAACCAATAGAAAGTGCTGTCCGAGGACGTACAGGCATTGTTCCAGTCAGTTTTAGTCGCTGGGAATAAAGGAAAAGAGGAGACAGTTTGACTGAGCAAGGATGGCTCTGGGACACATATTAGGATTTATGTCAGCATGGCGGGGGGAGTATGTGGTATAACTTATGCTAATGATAAGATGCTAACAGCCTAAGTGCACCAGCAGACACTCAGATCATATTTCGCCACAAAAACATATGCAGTAAAACAGTCACACCTCCAATTTGTTTTTATTTCTACACTCTAATATAATCAATAATAGCCATATAGCATCAACAGCTCTTGGAAACAAGGCTTCACTTTATTTGCAACCGAGAACTAAGACTAGTAAGTGGACATGGGTATTAATTTGATATAAATTCTGTGTGCCAACCCACATACAAACTCCACCAATCATGTAGCTACTTTAAAGGTGGTTAGGATTGGGGTTAAATGTAGTTGGGCTTTAGATTGTCAAATTCTATTAAAGTAAGCAGGATTTATATGCTGCCTAAGAGGAAGGGCTGTCTGAGAGGCTGGAAGTGCGGATGCTGCTTTCACATCCCACTTTACATGACCTGTGTTACCATCGATTACGAATTATTACGTATTATTTTAGTAATAAATAACTAATCAGTAACTTTGTACTATGTATTGATACGTTACATTTTGTTTTACAAAGTTAGCAAAACATTTTTAAGGTCAGGCCTGATGTTGCCTTACACATAAAAAGAATGATTCCAGTCACTTCCACACAGTGAGGAATAGGTTATTAATTTAACACTGGTATGGGATCCGTACCCAAAGGCAGGTATTGACATCGGGACTGAAAAAATCTGATCGGTTCAACGCTATTTAAAATGTGACCTCCTTTCAGTTCATCCAATCCTAGAAGGCTGACACGTAACAGAGAGTCTTCTAGGAAGCTGTAACATCCATAGACACCACAGATAATCCAGAGTTTCGTTCCATTTTGTGCAAAACACAGCCGGCATCACAACATCCATTAACTGGCTGTAGCTGGCCAATTTAGCACCATGAAGGCAATTAGCAAAGGGTTATCATGTGGATATCAACAGTCTTTCACTTGTTTCTCTCTGAATACTATGTCCTTGGCACTGTCGAAAAAACAGCCAACAAGAAACCAGTGATGTCCTCAGCCAGAGAAAACAGAAATGGACTGACAGCAATGCACCATGTCTTTGTCTGCATTTCTTTCTGTATACACAACATCTTTCCCACATGGCAATTGGGGTTCTGTGTGTTTCAACGACTATTTTGTAAACACAAAGAGCCATAACTGGGAGTTAGCTTCACTTACCTTCCAGTCCACATATAACAAACATGGAGAGGACAAGCAGCGTTAGGAGAAATGCCATGGCCAGACAACATAAAGGAGAAGTCATGATTGCTGGAGAACAACTCAGGTATAAAAGGGAGATAAGGTCACGTCTATGGTCAGGCTTATAGGTGATTCAAGGTTTAAGGTTAAACATATGGCTGATTTGAACTTCATTTCAAGGTTGAGACTACACGATGGAAAACTGATCAAGGACCGACGCTACCACCTGCGCACCTATCCAAACTGCTTTGTGGCTCAGGAACTTATAGACTGGCTTGTGAGCCATAAGGAAGCTCCAGATCGAGCTACAGCTGTCTGCCTCATGCAGCACCTCATGGATCATGACATCCTTCACCACGGTAAGAAGCAAGCAACAGCACAAGTTTCAGCAAGGGAATAAAGGAAGACCTTGTGTCGTCTATTGTAGCTTTATTAAAGAGACCCACTCATTTCAAAACTTATTAGAAACCGTTTGTTGCCTTTTCTTAGTCTGTGATAAGAGGTCAGTGTTGAAGGATGCCAAACTGCTGTACCGATTCCGCAAGGATGACGGCACATTCCCCTTCAATACGGAGGTGAAAATCTTCATGCGAGGACAACGACTCTTTGAACAGTAAGAGCTCCTGTTTGTTTTGTGCTGGGGTTTTCTCATTGGACCTTAAGTGTACTGTCAACCATAGTTGTGATCACACACACACACACACACACACACACACACACACACACACGCACACGCAACTTTGCATTCAATGCTCCTTCCAATACTTTTCTAAAGTAATTTGCATGTTATGACGTATGTGATCAGTGTTTTCGTGTCCGTTTCTTCAGTCTGATAGGGGACAAGAACTCCATTCTGCAGTTGAGAGAGGAGCATGGCGTTGTACATCAGCGCTCCTTTCCTGGCTGCCAGTTGATCGACTGGCTCCTTCAGAACGGAGAGGCAGAGAGCCGGCGTCGGGGACTGGAGCTGTGCCGTGCATTGCAGGAGCATGGCATCATTCAGCACGGTGAGGGGAGTCCTCACTTGCCCTTTGATGTATAGAACCAGGACTGTCAGTGGCTGCTGTCAGTGGGTGGCCAGCTGGGACCTTTTTCAATCTAAAACAAATACAGTCATCAACTCCTTGTGAAAAATCCCATTACATCTAAAACGTGTTGTTTTGTGCTCTCTCTCTCTCTCCCTTTCCTGCTCCCACCACTAGTGGCAAAGAAGCATAATTTCTTTGACAGTGGACTGCTGTACCAGTTCTGCATCAATTTTCGCCGCAGACGGCGCCTATCTGAACTGTTAAATGAAAGTGAAGAAGACAACGAAGGTGTGGCGGTGTCAACTCAAGAGGACAACCATCCTGATAGTCCATTTGTTCTGCACAAAAGCTTACCTCAGGAGGGCAGCAGTGCTTTCCAGTCTGGTAAAAATAAATTCTCTTACCGTTTTGATGCTTTATACACTTGTGAATGATAATCATCGCATAATGATGTTACTACTACTTTAATTACAGTGGGGTCAAGTAAAGATCTGACACAAGTTACCAGTGGGCGTCGAGGCAGCTTGAATTCCCTTCAGCTTCACTCTGCTGGATTTCCACCTTTTGTCCAGCTATCTTCAACTTCAGTTAGATGTAATCCTAAATCAGGCAAGTGTGTAACTAATATTCAAGTGACTAATGTGTTATAATGAGGTCCAAAACTGGAAAATGATGAATGTGTTCGAAATGTTTCAATACTTTTCAGTACTGAGAAGAAATTTTACATGCGAAGAGTTATTGGCCCATGGTGCTCCTTTCATGAAGAAAGTGTTGACGGTGAGTTACTGTCATGACGTAAACATGGATATCTAAGAGCTTCCATTTGAGGCGTCTCTAGGATTTCAACAGCATTACTTCTGTGTAACCTAAACAACAGTCCAGTAATAAAACTAGAATACTCCTTTAAAATGTAAACTTACCCACAGCTTCTGTGATATCAACACAAAACCATCCTCGTCTACCATTTAAAACAAATTATTAACATACGTAGGCCCCTTCGTAGTTCAGTTTGCTTTAGACTAAACACATTCCTCGAGAGATGATTTTTCCATGTTGACTTATGAAGTTGTATCTCACCAATACTACTCTATTTACATTCCATTTCATTTCTACGCAGTCTAATGTAACTCACCCTCCTGCCATCACAGGTGATAGGAGATGCCCTGGCCTGGGGCTTTGTTGTCAGAGGCATGGCTCCCTGTTATGTGCAGGCTGTTGACCCTGGAAGTCCTGCAGCAGCTGCTGGAGTTAAGGTTAGATATATGTTACCCACATGGAACAGACAATAGTAGGGTAACCTCAGAGGTGTTTGAAAGCAGCATATATTTGACTGTAAGAAAAAAAGACTTATGTACCTCCAATGATCTCTTTAGGTGCGGCAGTTTGTGTGCCAGGTGAATGGACAGTGTGTTCTCAACCTGGACTACAGGACAGTCACCAGGCTGGTGATGACTGGGCCTCGCACTGTTGTGCTGGAAGTTATGGAGCCACTGGAATGACAACAACAACAACAGTCTAGCTCTTGTTTCGGGAACAACTGCATTTGCTGAAACTGAAATGTAACATTGTGAAATATATATATTTTTTCAATTATAGACCAGTATGTGCTGAGTTCATGTGTTCATTTCTAGGGGAAATGGTGGTTATCTTGGTTACAGCAAGAGTAGGTAAACTAAACGCTTGTGGCTGTAGTCTTCTCATGAACCCCATTTCAGGAGCAATAAATGTTAGCTTTTTATGACTGAAAATAAAACATTGCATTAATACGACCACGACGAATACTAACTTTTGGACATCCAGCCCCTGCGCAGCTCCCTGCTACGACTTCCGTCTTTTTGTCGTCGCCATTTTCGATTGAGAGTTGGCTCACTTGTAGTAGATAGCGTTAGCTAGCAGGCTGGGCTGCAACTACAAGACTCATTTTCCTCACTTAAGAGGACACTGGGTGGTCCTGGCAGCCGTCATTTTTGGAGTATACTGTTTTCATGAGATGTGCACCACTCTGTCCTGCCTCTCGTTCCTCCAGCTAGCTAGCAACTGCAGCAAAGCAGACACAGCTAACTAGCCAGCTTAGTTAGCTAGCTGTGGAGGTGATCAGCACCGGCTTTGAGGAGAGCGAACATCACCATCAATCTACACGTCGCGACCAGCTGGTTAACGTCTCTGTTAGCCCTTTATGAAGTGAGACAACCAGTGTAGAGCTAGTCAGCAGACGTATCATAAGGTGGGTGAAATGCTTCGATTGAATTCACTGTGAAAATGAAGAAATAAATAACGCTAACCGGCTATGCAACGCTAGCTTTCGTGCTAGCTAAGTAACCAAGCCGACATGAGCGGGCAACACAGCTAATGTTGGCTAACACACTAACGCTAACCCAGAAAGCTAACAACATGTGCTGTACAACTCTGATTACATGGTATATACGTTTACATATTACGGACATAGTGGCGCAAGTAAGGTCACAGATCTACTCTGTTGCAGTACGTCTGATTCAGCCAACACTTAATGAAAGATAACTTGAAGCATGTCTGCTGGAATAGTGCTGGGCCCCTGAAGACACTGGAGCACTGAACAGAGCTAACGTAACTATTGAATATGTTGACAGTGATTTATTAAATGGAGACACGCGTTGAAAGGGCGTGTCGCCTCTAAATTATGTTCTTAATGATTGGCTGAACCATACATTTTAAAACATATTGAATACTTTTCTTGCTGTGATTTGGCTTAAAATGAAGCCTACCTCAACTAATGAGCTATTTATTTTCTGTTTGTCAGGAGAGATGTATCAACTTCCAGTTAACAACCTTACAAGGATCAGGAGAGCGAGGAAACAAGTTAAAAAAGCACTTGGAGACATTGGACTGGAGTACTGCAAGGAGGCAGTGGAGGTGAGTTTATTTTAGTTGCATATGATCGGAAAGTCTAAATTAAGTGGAGATGCATGTCTTTTTGTGGAGATTATGGATCATTTTCATTCATGTTTAAAACGGTTAAAAGTGTGTGTAGGTATGCATTTTAATTCTCTGGGACAGTCTGCAAAGTTTATTGAGAAAATATTTTGTCTCAAATGTGAGGACAATCAAAAGCAACTTAAATCCATGCCGACTCGGCAGATATTCTCCAAAGCTAGTGTGGCTAATAATTACATTACACATTTTTTATTTTTAGTCAAATATGCCTGATTTTATGGAAACTAATACTTATTGTATATTGGAACAAATATGCCATAATCATTTCAAATATTTCAACAGGAGTTCAAAGAGTTCTGCCCAAATGAGCAATTTGTACAGGGCAGTCTTTGCCTTGATATCTGCGCATGGGATCCATCATACTCTAAAACACAGGTAAATCTTACTTCTGTGTCTCAGGCCTTTTTAAATGCTTTTGCACAAATGACCATATTTGTCTTTAATGCCTTTTTGTTTTTTCCTTGATGTCTTTTTTAGGAATACAGATCAAAGCCATTTTGCTGCACAGAGTGTCCATTTTCTTCCAAATACTACTCAGGCTACAAGAATCACTTCCGCAATGTACACAGGAAAATCTTTGACAGTAAAATTCTGCTTAACTGTCCATACTGCACGTTCACTGCAAGCAAGAGAACTTTGGAGACGCATGTTAAAATATTCCACATACCCAGTTCGGCACGGCAGAATTATGGGAACTCACAGGGAACTGCACTGGGAAAGAACGACAAAGCGTATCTTGATAGGGTCAGACAGGGAGATGGTGTGGAAAAAGCAATGTACTTTTGCAAAAAATGCACGTTCCGGGACACACTCTACAATGTTGTGAGAAGGCACATCTACAGGGAACATTTTCAGCATATTGTCTCACCATATCTTGGTATGGTTTCTGAATCATCTGTCAAAAACGGAGCTAATTCGGTCAATGGCAACAACATCCTCTGTAAACGCTGCCAGTTTTCCACTCGCAGCTATGAAGCTTTAGTGCAGCATGTTGTAGAGTACCACGAGCGCATTGGTGCTCAAGTAACCACCATGATTGGACATGCTAACATTATTGTCGCCAGGCCTCAATCCTTGCCAGTTGCTTCTCCGAAGGCCCCCATGATCGTTCGGGGCCACCTACTCAGAACGGACCCAATAGCACAACCAGTAATTGGCTATTTAAAGCCAGTGGCCCCTGTTGTTAAAAACCAGTCCTCGATCGCAGCCAGTAAGGTGCGCGTCACAGTTCCTGGCAACAGCACTGTGGCTGAAAATAATGCTGCTGGTGTAAACACAGCGCAGACACAGAAGTGGAAGATATGTACAGTTTGCAATGAGCTTTTTCCTGAAAACCTCTATAATGCTCATTTTGAGAACGCACACAAGGCAAAGAAAGTGTGGGCACTTGCCAAGTACATCATGAAAATCCACAACTTCACAAGCAAATGCTTGCTTTGCAACCGCTATCTGCCCAGCGACACACTGCTTAACCACATGCTAATCCACGGGCTCACCTGTCCACAGTGCCACTCAGCTTTCCACAATGTTGAGAAAATCATCGAGCATGTCGCCCAGGCTCATCCTGATGACTTTGTTGGACCCCCCGGTGCATCACCTCTAACCTTTGATCTCACCATTAAACAAGATAAGTCCATAAACGTGCAGCTTGTTGTGCTCACTTTCAACATGAAGGAATCGATCAATGGTCAAGATCAGTCTGCACCTGCTCAGAATAGTGTTCCACCTCTGGCCAAGCTTACCACTCCCAGAATGATTGAAAAGAAAAGTGAACCACTTGCTCGAAGTTTCCCCGCACTGACTAAGAAGACTGAGGTTGGGAAGACTCTGTGTCCGCTCTGTTTCACCATCCTCAAAGGTCCCATCTCCGATGCCTTGGCCATGCATCTGAGGGAGCGACACCAAGTGCTCCAAACAATGCATCCTGTTGAAAAAAAGATGACATACAAGTGCATACATTGTCTGGGAGTGTACACCAGTAACATGGTGGCCTCCACAATCACGCTGCATCTTGTGCAGTGCAGAGCTGTCGGTAGGAACCAGGCAAGCCAAGCCTTCAAGTCAGCCTTGACGCTCAACTCATCTGGGGCTGGCTTCCTCAAAAGGCAGCCACCAACGCAGGCCATGTTCGACCCCAAGAAGATGAAATTGAGCAAGGAGTCAAAGATTTCCTCCACAATCGTTGGAAATCAGTCAGAAACTGATGGCCTTGCTCTGGATCCTAGAAGCTACGAGCACAAAACATATGAGGCCAGGAAAGATTTCCTGACGGCCTACTTCAACCGGCGACCATACCTTTCTGCTCGAGAAGAAGAGACGCTATCTGCAAGTCTGTGGCTCTGGAAATCTGACATTTCTAGTCACTTTGCAACCCAGCGAAGGCTGTGCGAGAGACAATGTGAGACCAAGAAGCTGTCTGTGCTGCTCGGATTTGACATGCACGCTATAAATAAAGTTAAGCATGACTTGATCTTTGTGGAGAGCAAGATTGGTGTCACCTCAACAGGGAGATCTGGAGGCCTCAAGTCTGGTACTCCAAGCACAAACCAAAACAAGCAGGGTGAGACACTAAACTGTACCTTAAAACTCAGTACATGCACAGAGACCATTTCTATTGACTCAGACAGTGAAACAGAAACAGAGGATAAACCTACTGAGAATGGAAATGTTGACACAAACCAAGATGAGAATGTAAAATCTGAGGAGCTAGCAAACCCGACAGAAGAGGCAGAACCTTTGAACACTGACGATCCCTCCAGCGAGAAGGACAGCTCTTTGCAAGATGGGAAAGCAAATGCTTTGATTACTTTGTGTTAGTGTTCCTGCTTAGCAGTGTGCCTTGGTTGAGAAACGGTGCATCATTTAAGACAAAAAAAAAAAAAAAAAAAGGGTCTAAAGGCAGTTGCGAATCACAAATATTTGGTCAATGGCATGGGTGACTAAAACTTAAATTCTGGATTTTGACCTCATTACCAGTGTTTGAAAGAAGGAAAAAAAAATCACACTATAGTGCATAAATATATGGCATATGTAAGTGACATTGTATATATTTTAGCCATTCTTCTTTTGATAGTTTCTTCATACAATCTGTGTTATTCACCTTACAGTCACAAGATTTATTAAACGATTATGCCAACTTCCTCACTTACATAGTTTTTTTTTCTCAACTGTGACAAGAAACTGTATCATGTTGTCATTTCACATTTAGAACGTGTAGGATATGCTAATTGCTTATGTACATGTTTTAATAAATATGTTTGTTTAATAAAAACATTTCAGTCTGTTAAAAATTATCTTCTGTGCCAAGTCTTATGGAAACAGCAATCATTATGTACAGGACATAATGGAGCTTCAAATGTTAAATGGAGCAGCAATATAGGTTCTTAGGGAGTTTTTTTTTATGTAATTATGGAATTAATGGAAGATCAGCCTAAATTTCACATTTAGTTGGATAACATTTTAGGGTGCTGTTAAAGGGAGAGAAAGTGATATAAAAAGTTTTGCAAATGTTGATTTTATAAAAGTACATTTATGGTAAGAGGATGTTGTCAACTAGAGGTTATACATTACTGAACTCTTTATTCACCACATTAAGCAAAAATAAACACGTACACATGTTTAAAATAAGCTTTCTTTCTTTACAATATAATATAATACAATATAGTAAAAACTGCGGACCTTTTACAAGCTAGGGGACTCCATTAAGTTCATTTTAAACCAAATTAATTAACATATCTCCTCGGCTTTTTGTTCGTCACATCTAATTCTCCAGTACTTTCCCAGTATGATAATAAATGAACGATGAAGCAGGTTTGGAGTCCGTCCATGTCGATTTGGGGATGACATGAAACTTCCCCAGAACAAACGTACACGCTTTCCCAATGATTTAGCTTTTATTTCACGGGCCCCATAACTTCCGGTCATTCTCGGATGTTGATTGGTGCAGCGGCAGGAGAAGGCGGGACTTCTGGCTGGTACATTATCCGAATTGGCCAACCGCCAGCGTGCATCATAGTCCAGGCCACAGTCTGCAGCTGCAAAAATGTCCATATTGTGTCTGCATTCCCAACTACCGCTTTTAGTAACTCCATAGCTGCACTCTGAAAGGGAAACAACCATTTAGCAGTTGTAAGTATAACTGTCAAATGATGATTACCTCATATCCGTCCCATGGACGTAGTTTTGTGGTCGGTTTTTGACGCGTTTACTAATTATAAACAGCTAGTTAGCACGTAAAGCTAAGACTGGTACGTGACTTGTAGCCAGAGCTGTCAGGGTGGCAGGTTGGCACACAGACGCACATATCTGGCTTCATATACATCATAATGACTTAATGCTACTGGATTTCATAATGATGAGATTGTAAGGATGCTATTTTCGCTAATGTTTGATAGCGCGCGCTTATTTTTAAATGTTTGCTACAGTGTTCGATTTTTCAAAGCTTTTTTCTCACCGTTCCAGCTACCCAACAGTTTCCATTCATTTATGTACAATAGTGAAATCTGTCAGCAGATTGAAACGTGCTGTGAACATTTACACATTATTATTGTTATTATGTCCTAACGCAGTGCAGATACTTAAAATCAATCTGTTATTATTACCCATAAATGATAATGTGACTGTCAGACTTGATGTTCTCTGTGATGGATTACAGAAGTCAAGCAAGTTTCAAGAGTCCTGATACATGTTCATGTTGTACAGGAATGAATGGAAACCAATGGATGCTAAAGCACATAAACATGTTTGCTTACAGGACCTAATGTAACTTGTTCTCATCTCTGTGCTTCCAGGCTGCAACATAAGGAGAAGAAGCTCTGATGTGACAGCTTACTGACTGAGAGGCATGGCAGGAGAAACCATGGTGTCTGATTAGACTGGCTGTGTGTTGGAGGTTCACGTTGTGGAAATGATGTCGCACAGTAACAGAGAGCTAGTAGAGTTCTTTGTAAGCTACAAGCTGTCTCAGAGGAACTACCCAAGCTCTCTGCTGAGGTCAGAGGACGCTGCTGGAAGGACTGCGGGAGACAAGGCCAATTCAGCCGCCAGCAACGGCTTGCTGGTCAACAGCAGGAATGGGGGCGGCCAGCCGGGGACGTCGTCGCCCCCACGCGGGGACATAGAGGCTGTGAAGTCAGCTCTCCGGGACTCAGCGGATGAGTTTGAACTGCTTTTCACGCAAGCGTTTAGTGACCTCTCCTCGCAGCTAGACATCACTCCTGACACAGCCTACCACAGCTTTAAAAGCGTAATGGACGAGGTGTTCAAGGACGGATTCAACTGGGGACGTGTGGTGGGCCTGTTTGCCTTTGGCGGCGTGCTGTGTGTGGAATGCGTGGAGAAGGATATGAGCGAGCTGGTGTCCCGCATCGCAGACTGGATGACCATGTACCTGGATGAGCACATCAGTCTGTGGATCCAGAGCCAAGGAGGATGGGTGAGTCGGCAGGGGATGAAGTCCACATGCTGCTTTACTTATAGCACTGTGACAGCATCGATCGCACACAGATCAGTATCCTCATTCATTGCACACAGTGATCCTGAGTTGAGGTATTGGAATTATCTGGAGTGAAATATTTGGATTAGGACATCCCTTACTGCGTCACATGATTTTAAAGGAAAAACTCTGAATCGAATACTCGGTGGCTCTGAAAAGTTTTCATGCAGGACAACAGCTGGTCAGCTTAGAGTCACAGCAGTTACAAAATAATTCTAAAGAGTAGTGGCCAGAAACATGTCAAAATGTCCCCAACAACTTCAAAGCACTCCTGCAGCATTGTACACTTTTTATGCCGTTGATCTGTATATTCATTCTTTTTTTTTTTGTTAGCTTTCTTGTTTTGCTCCACTGCAAACAAAAAAAAAATTTGTATTTTAAATTGAAATTTTTTAAATTTTTTTGTGTCATTTATATAGCAGTCACGATACCTTTTTAAATTTCCAAAAAAAGTGTATTAGAAAAACAAACAAAACAGAGTGAAAAAATGTATAACTGCATATGCACATATGTTATTTGCAAATATATACATAGATATACAAATACTCTTTATACATTTACACTTGTTTAAAGTAAGTAAATATATATTTAAAAAGATGAACATGAACACATAGAAAATTATAATCTAATAAATTGCAGTTTTGTAGGTAACAGCTTTCATATTTGAAAAACATTTCTTTTAAAGTTGTAAATACATAAAACCTTTTTATTTTTTGCAGCTGTACAAAAGTGCCAATATTCTGGGCTACAACTGTAATTTTTGGATTGAGTATTCCTTGGATGTGGACCTAGACAATTCTAATAACAATTTTTCTTTCTTATTTTTTGTTTGTTTTGTCTGAATCCATTTTGTATTCCAGGACTGCTTTGCTGAGATTTTCGGGCAAGACGGCGCTGCAGAAGCGAGGAGATCTCAGGAGACTATGAGAAGATGGCTGCTTGTTGGAGTGGCGCTGCTAATGGGAGTGCTGGTCAGTGTGGTCATCGCTAAGAAACGATGATGATGCTGCATCACGGCTACGCCAACAAAAATAAAACTAAATAGTTGATGTTTACAAAAAGCCCAGTCTGCTTGTGCACTGACAGAATGTGGATTGGCTAAAAGCAGTTTGTGGGAGTATCCATAATATGTAGCTTGGTGAGCTGTCACACTTCTCGCCCCGCTTTGTCCTGTGTCTTTTATTATTTTTAACACACACAGCAAAGATTTTCAGTTGTTAAAGGGTGTGAATGTCCAGACTGGAAGTGCTTTAAATGAACCTGATAAGCTAAGAGACAGTGGAACCGATTCCGCTGGTTTGATGAGACTGCTTATTTTTAATTCTTTTCTCCTTTTTGTGTGCGTTATCCAAGGACCAATTTTTATTACCTACAAACTGACAAACAGAATATAAGTTATACTTCCTTTTCACTGTGTAATGTTCAGCTCCTTTTGTTGGCTGTACTGGAGTTTTAGGCATGCTTCCAAAAAATAAATATATTTATGTTTTCCTTGTGTCTTTTATTTTCTTTCTTGTATAGATTCTTCAGGAACCAGTGTCAAATGGAGCTGCAACGACTAATCACTATTCTGATAATTGATTAATCGTTTGAGTAATTTTTCATCAGAAAATGCTGTTTTCAGCCTCTTTTTAAATGTGTAGATTTCCTGCTTTTCTCTGATTTATATCATATTAAACTATATGTATATTATAGAATATTTTGGGATTTTGGACTGACAAACAAGACACTTAAAGACATTACCTTGGACTTTCAGAAACTGGAATGGACACTTTTCTGTATTCTGACTCCCATAGCACTTTGATATGTTCCTGTTAAAATGTCTTATTTATTACAAATCTTGGTTCTAAACCTCTGAACCGCTTCTCGCATATCAGACTTACTCAGCGATTCTAATTCATAAAATGAAAAAGAATGGCAATTGAGTTTGATTATAAGGCTTAAAAAATATTGTGAGCCCAAATTGTCTGTTTCAGAAACAGTGGAAACAGGTTTGCAATAATACAACATTTTTTTTATATTTACGTTCTCCTGGTTGGAACCAAAGATGATTTTCCTATCTCAGCTGGACGATAAAGTTTATTCAATTATTTTCTAATCGGGAGCTGATGCTTTAGGAGATGTAACGCATTAAGATTGTCTAAAAAAAAAAAAAAAAACTATCTTATGGATCAGTTCATACTCACCAGAGATGAAAATGATAATACCTGCTCACTGACTCCAAAGCACAGTTTTACAACGTGATGAAATGCATCAAAAAGTCTTTAACTAGATAAACTCCACTCATATTCTTTCTGTTAAAATGCACGTATGTCATTGTTGAGACAATACAAGAAGCTATTGCTAAAATATGTCTAAATGTACAGAATCTGTTTGGATTTTTATTTCATAATATTGATTCAGTATACCACCATAATATGCACCAACAATGTACATAACAATATGAACAACACACACACACACATAAATGCTTGTTATCTCTAAACTGCAGTGTGTAGAGTTTGACATCCTGTGTCAGTTGGTGAATAACTGGAGCTGCAGTTCTGTCTTCTTGCCGTTAGGGGGTGCACTTGTACTGCACGTTTAAAAAGGAGCGTACTGGACAGCAAGCTGGGATAGTTGCACTTAGTTGAACTTTCTAACAGTTTAGTGATGACGTGTGTTCTGGTAGTCAGAGATGTTTTTTTTAAATTACACACAATCAAAATATGAATTTGCTCAAGGATGGTTATAATGTATTAGGCTCCCAGAGTGTAAAAGATAAAGCAACTCATTATCAAAGCACTTGCTTCCCTGTTATAATAGTTTATACTACATCTAAAGACATTGCACTGCAGGATAAAACAAGCTGCGTGGGAAAAGAGACACTGAGGGAGCAGAAGAGAAAGAGAATAGTGCTAACGGATGGCGTTGGGAGGGAATTTGAGCCAGCCTGTGGTTGCTAATCTATCCCCGTCATTTGTTGCCATTTCCCCAGAGCAGAGCTGGATGCAGCAGCAGATAAGCAGCAGATAGAGACAGTTCTTTTAAAAAAAAAAAAAAAAAAAAGTTTACACTTCAAGTTCAAGTATTGATTTTACTCAAACAAATATAATTTTTGTTATGCACTGGTCAATTTGAGGAGTTTGGGCTATTTTACTTACTTCCAGAACTACTTTGCTTCCAGTCTTCTCTCAGACTAGTGTAAAGAAAAGAAAACATCCAAAATGAACATTTGTTTACTAACTTTATCCATTTGCCTCTGTAGATTTCTCCTAAATGTACCAAAAATGGATTTTCATTTGATGTCTGTTGACAGTATTTTCTGATTAATGGAGTGATACGAAGAGATTTCCAAAATTCTCGAAAATGTATGCTAATTAGCACATATTTAATAAGATAATTCCTCATTTGCATATTTAAACATTACATTTCAGAAAACTTGTAATAAAAACTAGAATTGTCTTAATGTGAGTGATTAACTGGGTAAGTTTCATGGTGATATCTATTTGTTAAATAATGTACACTATTCACCCGTAGTGTCCCCCCTTTAGTGTGAGTTTGGGTAAATGTGGTAAATGGATTCAAATAGAAAACTCCTCGTCCCGCCCTGTTACATCAATACATTCTATTCTCATCATCAAGCTCCTGGGGGAACCAGGGGAGTTAAGGTTGACTGCACTTAGAAGAAAATATCACACGCTTAATGGTTTTGTTTAGATGTTTGATAAGTAAGTTGGACAAATGTTTAAAATCAAAATATCTTGGTTGCTTTATGTGTGTGTGTGTGTGTGTGTGTGTGTGTGTGTGTGTGTGTGTGTGT
>CALSBV010011423.1:3006989-3017814 GCA_943590825.1 Bovichtus diacanthus | reverse complement strand
TGTGTGTGTGTGTGTGTGTGTGTGTGTGTGTGTGTGTGTGTGTGTGTTTCTCATACGTGGGTGGCGTGCCCAGATGTTCACAGGGCCGTGCATAAATTAAAGTCTTATTTCTCCTTGAAGTCTGCAGTGAAGCGTGTACAGATCGGCGATGAAAACACACTGAGCGATGTGTGTCCCCACAGATTATAAAACATGACTGGATTCATTTGACCTCAACATGACTCGTTGATACATGACTCGTTGATTTTGAAACAATAAGGGAAGTCTCTCTACGTTTTCTTTTGTAACATGTTTGTCTTGTCCTTGAAGCGTAAAACCGCTAAAGATTAATGTGAGTTAATGTACCGACAGCAGTCCTTTATGTCCGTCCAATGATTTATTGGAACTCTTTCTGGGGTCGTGTCCTAACACTTAAAGTGTACATGGTGCCCCTCACTGACTAACTGACAGGGAGTGTGAGAGTGGTGGTGCCAGCAGCAGGTGGATGGTGTTGGGGTCTGTGGCCTCAGTGATAACCTATCAGTCATCTCCCAGTACTGAGCAGGCAACCCCAGCCCTGCTGCTCAGCATAACACATACACTGCACATACACAGCACTGCACTGCTGCCCAACATTTTAAACACAATGCCATTACTGAGGGAACTTAGAATTCAGAGGAAATTACAACACATTGAATGTGTTTCTTTGCATTTAAGGATTTTAACGGATTATTAAAAAGTTTTAAGCAAAATCCTTTCGAAGTGCGTCCCCTGCTGTCTACTCTAATCCATTAGTAGGACGTGGTGAACAATTTGTTCAGTATGAAACACTTATCTCGGGTTCATTGAGCGGGATTAACTGGATATAAACAATCACATTAGAAGATGACATGTCTGCTCTATACAACTAAAGTATTGCTGACATCTACATAGAAACTGCGTGATAACGTAAGACATTATCTGAAAAAGACAGTTTTGATTTTTAGTCATTAACAGTTGTGGAATTTAAGTAATGATTGTAGTACTGTACCTCAGTGGAGTACTTTCATTTTCTGCTCCTTACTCTGCTAAATTTTTACAAATATTAATAATGTACTTTTCACGCCACAATAGTTTTTTTTTCAGACAAAACATATTATCAGCTAATAGAATATGATACGATGGTGTATATTATTAATATGTCAGCAAAATATTATATCTATAAAGAGGATATGGCTTAAAAAATTACCATCCTTTTATATGTTAGAAAATACCGATTTTAAAACGTATTTGACTAAAACTCAAAAATTACAAATCAAAAAACTATGGGATCTTTTAGACATTTCAAATGTACTCCAACTGCTTAGCAGACCCAGAATACTTTAGTTTTTGTTATTCTTCTTACCTTTCCCTACATTTTGTTATTTGTTGCACAATTTATTACCTTTTTATTGTATGAAATAAAGTAACAAAACAAAACAAACAGAAAACAGTAGATCAAGTTCCAGCACCAGCCTCAAAATGTTTTTTTTACATGTTTATGCATAAGTAATAATGAACCTTAAATGTGATATACAATTCTGACATGGGCCATTCTGCTCCATAAAAATAATTAAACTTTTGATACTTTAATAATATTTATCTGGTTATACTTTTTATGCTTTCACTTTAGTACCATTTTGAATGCAGGACTTGAGTATTTTTTACTTGGTGGTAAAAAATGGTGTATTTCTACTTTGCCTAGAGTACTGGATCTGAATACTTCTTCCAGTTAACTTCAGCTTTCTGTGTTTGACCGCTTTAGGAACCAGTGTTGGGAGAAAGATTAAAACAATTTACTTAATTAAAAGTAGCATTACAACATGATACAAATACTCCATTACAAGTAAAAGTCCTGCATTCAAAATGTCACTTACGTAAAGGTACATAAGTATTAGCATCCATGTATACTTAAAGTACAAAAAAGTAAAACCCTCATTATGCAGAAGAGTCTAGAGTATATTACATCACAGGATTATAATTATAATAGTGAATGCATACAATATGTAAGTGTCACTAATGTTGCAGCTGGTATACCTAATATACTGCTCAGCAAATATACTGGTTGTTTTATATTTTGTATAAATAATCTGAATCTGCAAAGTAGCTTAATCTGTCAGATAAATGTAGTGGAGTACAATATTTCTGTCTGAGATGTAGTGCAGTACAATTACTTTAAAATTGTACCTAAGTGCAGAACTTTCGTAAATGCAGTTCCATTCCACCAGTGTGAGGAAGAAATAAACCGCATGTCAGGAGCTGTGATGTCATGAAACCTATAATAACTATATAGTCAGTATAGTCAGTACTAAGCAAGTTCTCTGTAACCTTTGCTTTCAAGCATGAGAGTGGGAATTCTACGCGTGAAAAATCCCCCCTCATGTGCTTACAAACAGTGATGAGTAATAAAAAATACAAACATGACAATGTACGTGCGTGTGGGTATGTGTGTGTGTGTGTGTGTGTGTGTGTGTAGGTGTGTGTTTGAACCTGTAGCATCATTGCTCACCATTAAATATAAAACCCAGCCAAAAGTGTTTAAGCACTTCAGTTGAATGTTTTTCCATTTTGCTGAATGGGGAATTTGCATATACCCGCTATGCACAATTACACTGTCAAAGTGGAGCGCTGTCTGCACAAAGAGACTTTTATACACCTGAGCAGGGGAGCACAATACCCACACACAGGAGGCTTTACTGCGGTCAGGTCACTGAGCTGAAAAGACGAAGTGAGAATTCCAACGAAATCGAAAATAAAAGCCTTCATAACTCCAACAGAATAAGTCACACATTTTATTATTTCATCTGTAGAATTTGAAAATGGAATTTTTCAAAGACAAAACAGACTTGTTTAACACACGATTCCACATTATGATTAACAGAAGGGGGAGGGCAGTCAAATCTGTGTTTGTATTCACAGCTGACACAAATCCCTTATCAGTGTGTTTACATGTGCAGCAACCTCAGTAAAGTGATCGTATCTGACTTCAAACATAACCTACTCGATCAGATAATATCTACCAAAATACAGTGAAAATAAACTTCAATCATCCATTGTAGAAACACATATGTACAAATTCACACAAATAACTGACAAGCGAGCGTGCTGATTCCTAAATACACACAGCTTCCAGGTGCCTGTTTTGTCATTTCACACCATTGTGGGCATCATCCCGGTGTTCAGGTGGTGTGTGTATTGTAATGAGTGGGAGGGATGCAGGGACGGCGGTGTTTGGATGAGGTGCGGTGCGTGGCTGTAGGTGAGGAGAGTACCAGGGCCGACGGAATACGGCCCGCAGTTGTTGTCCAGGGAGGAGGACTGCATCCCATCCGAGTATGACTCAAACATGGCGGCCTTCTTGCTCTTCTTCTTCTTGTTGGACACTTTTCTGTTGCGCGTTTGAATGCCCTCCTTCTTCATGGCAAGGGGCCGGTTGATCTGGGAAAAGATCAAAAAATCAGAATAAAAATTCCAAAAAGGAATAGAAATGAACAATGCTTACCGGTAACCTATTCCCTGTTTACAGAGGCACATGATGAGAAAAAGGGCCCTGGGCACAGACGCAGTCCCCACCACCCCTCCTACAGCAAGACACACACTTTAGAGTTGTTTAGCTCCTTTTTGTTGTTGTTTGTTTTGTAGTTTTGAACTTGTTTTATGCTTCTTTGTAGTCTTTTTGTGTCTCTTTGTAATAGTTTTATATCTCTTTCTAGTGCTTTTGTGTCTTTTTGTAGTCTTTTTGCGTCTCTTTGTAGTTGTTTTGTCTTTATGTAGTTGTGTTGGATTCTTTGTCATAATAGTGTTTCTCTTTGTAGTCTTTGTGTGTCTCTTTGTCGTAGTTCTATGTTTCTTTGTGGTCATTTTGACGGATCAAGATGACAGACTCACATTGTGCAGTTTAAAGTAGAGTCCACAGGCGTTACACACAGGCTCTCCGTTGGCGTTGCGTCTCCACAGGGTTGTTGTGCTTGTGTGACAGTTAGCACACACTGTACCTGCCCGCTTGCTGACAATCTGAAACACAGAAAATAAGCTATCAGGGTTTTTAAACTGCTTTGGCAATGATTAAGTAGCCTATATGTTGAATATTTCACAAAGCAAATATTGTGACTGCCATCCAGAAGGTGTGTTAGTGCATCTCATGGGACGTACCAGTCTCTTCTTGGGCCGGATTAGTGGTCTGTTTTGGCCGTTCATCTTGTGGTACAGTCCACAGGCGTTACACAGGTAGTGGCCTGTACCATCCCGGCGCCACAGAGGGGTAGCTGTGGCTCCACAGTTAACACACTCTCTGGCCTCTGTTCAAAAGTGCACAGTTATTACTGCATAATGTAGTATATAAAGGATTTATTACAGAATGCTACATGTACATTCAAGAGATAAATCCTCCTTGAAATTAATTAGGCAATATTTGGAAGTAAATGGGAATAGTTAATATATACATTTTTTTTAAACAAAATTAGTTCATCATTCATCATGACAAAACTACGACCTTACTTTTAGTCCATGTATGTGCTTTTTCTGGAGCTTTTAATCATATCACATGATCTTCCTCAGCAGATGGATTTGCCCAGTTGTCATGGCATCGTAGATGTTCAAATGTTTATTCTTTTCTGAGTGCTTCAAGGATTTTTAGACCGTGTGGGCTTAAAAATTGAGATGAGACAGTTAATTCTCAACCTGGTAATTGACAACTGGACAAGTCCGTCTGTGGGGGTAATGTGATGCGATCGAATGTCCCAGAACAGCCACAAAATGTTTTTTTCAAAAGTATTAAGAAGATGACAAAACAGGGTATTGCCATGCTTCTTTTTTTTTATAAACAAACACAATGCCATAAAGACACAGTAAGAGTACTCTTTAAAAGACAACAATAAAAACTTTGCGTATTCTCACCTGGAGTGGATATCCTCAGCTTATTGCGGAGTTTCGGGGAGTACGAGGGGCTGAGCCACGCCCCGGGGCTGGAGTAAAGGGCAGCAGAGTTGTACTCTTGTGGACCCGTCATGTACGAGTTGTAGGGGCTCAGCATGTGTGGGTGGGACGATGGAGTGTAAACGCTCCCAGCAGCAGGAGTCAGATTCAGAAAACTACTGCTGACCCCCAACCCCCCAAGCGGGCTCAGGCGCTCGGCCTTCAGGGCCTCCTGAAGCCGGGGGCTCTCCCTGCCCTCTCTGTCTGGAGACAAGTATCCGTCCCTGGAGGTGGTGAAGGAGGAGGTGACGCAGGGGGTGTAGAGGGAGGTTGGGGTGTGTGAGTGCAGCGGGATCTTAGTGAGGGGGCTGCTGCTCCAGGTGGAGCACGGGGGGTTGTAGGGTGAGCTCAGGGAGTGGCTACTGCCCGGCCCGTCCAGCAGCTGGAGGTTGCTGAAGAGGCTCGGTGAGCTGAACACCTGTCGGACTTTTGAACAAAATAGATTAAGTCAGATCATGATTTGGAAAGGGTGGATGAGATTCGATGGGCGACAGTTGGTGGGAGCACTGACCCGAGCTGTGTCTGTAGGTGGGCGGCGCTCGGCTGTGGCTCGCACAGGAGAAGAAGGAGGGCAGGCTGGTGTAGTCTGTGTCCTGGGCGGAGAAGAAGGCCTCTCCCTCGTCTCCTGGAGGCAGGAGGCCGGCCTCAGAGGAGAAACCGTCCAGAGGATCTGAGCTGAGCAGAGCTGGAGACACCCAGTGGGACTGCTCTGACGAATCCTCCATGCTGACAGTTACAACCTCAACCTGTAGCTCTACCAGAGCAGAGATGGGAGAAATGTTTTTTAAATTTTTTTATCAATATGTCTATTGAATTTCCACACAACACATCGTATCTTGTGTGGATAAAGAGACCTGACACTAATAACAAAAATGCTCAGAAGTCAAAATTGAAAATAAGACTTATATAATGCAATCATTACAAGGCATTAGCAAAATATTCCCCCTCCAGAAGTGTCATGAATGAGCTCCAAATCTTATCAAAATGTTGTATTTCTCTTTTACTGTATACATGTAAGTGTCTCCATAGTCAGACAATGCAACTCTCCGTCAAAGCAAGGGATGTGAGATTTCTGCAAAATGCATCCCTTCAGGATTATTTTTCAAAAACGTAAAGCTCATATCAGAGTGAGTGGAAATGCAAGCCACTATTAACTGTGTCTGATTTACTGCCACTTTGATTGATGCAGATACATTATCTTCACTTCATAACCATCAATGCAACTTGAATTTATCAGGGACGCAATCTCTCGACAGCAGGCTTCTTCAAACTTCCTTTTCTAGGATCCTCATTTGACTGTGGCTGAAAGTAAAAACTAATAATAACCTGGTCTATAAATGTAGTGATGCAGCCAGTGACCAAACAGTTACTCAGTGGCCTTTCTACAATAGGTGTGCCAGTTAGAAGAATGCAAAAGAAATGCCCTTGGGGACGCCCTGTACAGTGCAGTATGGACAAACAGCACAACACTCAACTAAAAAAGGAGTTGTTTTCTAAGTGAAAGTATTGGCAGTACCCTGTGCCACACTGCTTTAGATTACGTGACATTTTCACACCAGTCTTTTCATATTCTTGTTAAGTCATTTCTAAATAACTCATAACTAAACTGAAGTTATGAAACAATTTTCAGTCCTTGAGATGACCTTAAAAAATGTCAAAAATGACAGCGTAACTGAAAAAATTATGAAAGCGCAGAATGTGAAAGAGATATGAGAATGGCAATAACAGACCAAGGCTGCTCATGCTCCATATCTTTAGAGGAAAGAGAAGAGGAAAGAGAAGAGGCTGATAGGGTCTGATAAAGTCTGAGAAAATCTGATAGACAGCATTATTATAATGCTAAATATATCCAGCTTTACTGATACAACATGAGCAAATAATGTCATCTGATTAATAGAAATCAGTTAGACTAGAAATGGGACATTTTAAAAAACGCAGCAGAGTGAGAACGTATGTTGTGGAGAGCCGCCCAAATGAGATTGTACCGAGAAATCCGGAAAACAGAAACTAATAATCACATTTAGATAGATTTAATCATTTTAAACTAAACTAGCTTTTTTGGATGTGAAGAGTTCATTTGCAAAGATGTTATAAAAGACATTCCTAAAATGAATAAACCAACACTAGTTTGATTAATATTCCCAATCAAGTGCATAATCATATAAAATATAAACATGATTTAGGAAAATAAAAAAATTGACATATTTTATCCAAACAACCCAACACGACATGATTTAGGAAAATAATAAATAAAATGTATGATAAATAATAAAAATAAAAACAAAGATATCATATTTTTTCAAATGAACACTTCATATAAGCTTCACACAAGAACATGTATTTAACTTGAGGTTTAACTATCCCAATTGAAAGATTAATAGGTAGGCCTTTAGTACAGTTATTTATATTAATACATATAACATAAACAGGATGAGATATTTTATTGTTTATAAATAATTGTAACTCCATGTCACCTCAAAGCATGACGAGCATGATGATTGTTGATCTTAATTAATTGTATCACTAAGTTACACAGACCCACAGTAATATATTGGAAAAAGAAAATCAATGAAAATAATAATAAAAAAGGATAAAAATCTTGTCACCCCAAAACAAACTCCTCACCTCTCATATCTCTACAAGTCACAGTCAATCAAACAATAAATGGCCTGAGGAGAAACCACAAAAGGGAAAGTTTCAAATGCATAAATAAGATTCTTTACTAAATCAACTGGATTCAATTCTGGTGTCTCCTGAGGACCAACAGCAGACAAAGAGCTGAGGGGTCACCTACCTGAGTGTATGTCTCAGATGAGCGCGTTGAGCAGTCGGACGCAGGGGTTGAATGTACGGAGCCAGGTGGAAGGCGACACAGCTCCTCTGTCTGCCTGGCTAATAGGCTGATGGCTACAAGAAGAACTTCTCCAACCACCAGCAAAGTTTAGGGCTAAGAGACAGTCCGTGGGCGGGGTTGGGGACAACTTTTTGAAAGACACACCTCTTTGGTCCAGACAGAGAGAAAAAAAACTTGTATGAGGTTAAGATAAACATAATTACAACTCTCGATGTAAGATTATGGCTGTGTAATTTATTCCACAAATATTGTCTTACCAAAGGCTTTTGGCTTCTTAAGCAAGTGCGAAAGGTGTTTAAATATTTCCTCTGTTCTCTGAACCAAATTTAATTTACTTTTATTTATAACTTTGTTATTTAATTTTCTGATTGTAATTTATATAATGTATAGAATTGTTTCTTATTTTATTTATTATAATTATTTATACATATATAAAGATATTGAGATATGATATATTGAGATGTTGGTGGCATGGGGTGGAGTGGGATTGGGTGGGACGGATATACAGTAATTATTATAACGTTTTTTGATACTTTTCTGAGGAGTAACTACTGTTTGGTAGTGTGACACTGATAACATCTTTGTATCTCTAATGATTTCCAGAGAGAATGTATAAAAAACATATCAGCACCAAACTATGGTCATTATCAAACAATTAGGTGTAGCTGATAGACAGTAAACGCAGACTGAGTTCACTTCATGCAGGATTATTTGGTGAAGATTTAGTGTTTGTGCAGATAGTACACACATCAATGTAACATAAAGGACATATCTCCGAGGCAGAGCAGTGAGCATGCAGGACGGATGCTTTTTTTTGTCTGTTGATGAAATGTGCATATGGCCCCTGATAAGAGCGAGCCCACATGGAAAAGAATCGCACTGACGTTTGAACAAAGCGAAAGACTCAATTTCTTTGTGGTCCAGCAAAGCTTAGAGTGGAACACAGTAATGCAAATGGGGAGAGGAGCTGCAATCATGGGGGAGAGATATGGTCTGGACACGGCCCAGCTGCGCACAAGCCTGACACTGTGCCAGTCATTTGATAGTCAAAGCAGCTTCCCAACTTTCCTCTCTCTTTGTTCATTTACAGTTTTCAGGGAAATCAGGGGAGAAAAAACTGTTGGGAAGAATTGTTGTATTTGCAACACTGGGTGTATTTTGTTTGGCCATTTAAGAACCCGCAGCAGTTAAATTGTAATGATGTTCTTGTGAGGTAGTGAGGGGCAGAAAGACTGCATCAGTTAGGTCCGATGCAAATCAATACGTGTATCATGATAACTGTGCCACAAAATTGTAACTACTTATTTCCCTACACCTTTCACTCTTTCTACAGCTCCTTGGCATGCAAGAGACAAAGTGCAGAATACAGTAAAGGTCAGCGAGGTCACAGGTTCCAAAATACTCCCCCGAATTTTGGAGCAGATGGGTATCAGGAAACACAGAGCCGTACCTGCAGGGCACCTGAAGGATGTACAAACCTGTTACATGTGTAAAACGACATTTTTTGTGGTAATTGGTGACGAGTTAGTCTGCCATCTTAATGAGCAATGACGACATCAACTTATGTTTCGGAATGTAGGCTCTATTATGTCAAATCCCTCAATGCTCTCAGGCAATCGGGTCATTTTTTAGGGAGTTATCTATACTTGTATTTGTTTTTGTGCAATATTTACATTAAAACAAGATATTTCGTTTATTTTTAAGACGTGGTAAATAGTATAATGGGAAGGAGCTGGTTAATCTTTTTGTATTCCCACTGAGGAAGACATAGGTCGCCGAAAGTTCAAATCTAACAGGGTGAGTAATCATTTTTATTAACTCTGGTTGATGTATTTACTGCAAAGTTGCAAAGAGGCTGCTGGTAGCACCGTTTTTTTTAGAATTGTATTTTTAAAAAAAAAAATTTTATTAAAAATTGTATTTTGCACTTGATTGGCTTATTTGAATCTATTGGTTGAATTTTTTTATTCTATTGTTTCTCTTTGTTGCTCTTACTTTGGTTTGGCTTATTTGAAGCTATTGTACTGCACTTGTATGATTTCACCTATTTGAAGTTTATGTACTTTTAGAGTCGTATCCTCATGATTGTTTGCACTTTAATACTAAATAGTAAAAGTAAAAGTAAAAGTACTCAATTCAAAAATCTCAAAGTTACCTGAGTAAATGTACTTAGTTACTTTACACCACTGGCAAGAAGACGCTGGTCAAAGTTTGCAGGTAAGGTGAATTGAAAACTACAAATTGCCTGTTTGTGTGAATGTTTTAGTGCAACCTGTGCAGTATGTGGCCTGCCTCCCAGTGCATGGTGGGTAGGCTCCAGCTGAACAGGATAAAATAAAAATATGGAAAGATGGTTGATGATGCTTATGTATTGTGTTATCTACTTGTGTTTACCCCTTTATTCACTTGCTTTTATGTATTTGTCTCTCTGGGGACGCTCGTATGAACATTGAATGTGAAGGAGCTCCATCAGTGTGTGTGTGGATGAGACTGATATTATGAGAGAAAGAGTGCAGTGTGGACAGCTGGGCAGGGATGTGGCTGCTGCCGCTGTGTGAGCGGGCTGCTCTGCTATGATAAGAGGTTATCAAGATGAAAGGAGGAGGCCAAGAATTACAGGCCCGCCGCTCACTGTCATATAGCAGCACAGACAGACACACAGACCTACAGGATATTGCAGCATGTTCGTGGTTATGCCATGTTACTCATGAGCCTGCACATGCACAGACAGACACATGCCCACTCTGTTGACGGTATCTCGACACAAGCAGTTTGAGCTGACACCGGAACGTCTTGTTGGACAGTTGGGAGGCTGGGTGACGGGTGGTGTTGTCTGTCAGCAGTGGACTTTGGGGACAGCTTTCTAAATTCCCAAGAAACAGACTTCTGTGTAGGCAGTGGTCTTATCTCTGCCACGCAGGGCTGCAGCCACATACCCAGGAGAGCTCTCTCACACACACACACACACACACACACACACACACACACACACACACACAC
>CALSBV010011423.1:2941443-3005747 GCA_943590825.1 Bovichtus diacanthus | reverse complement strand
ATCTATCTATCTATCTATCTATCTATCTATCTATCTATCTATCTCCCTCCATCCATCCATTCATCCATCTCTCTCTCTCTCTGTCTGTCTGTTAATATATGTTTGCATTTTGGGTTTGTGTTATGTATTTGTTTCCGGCCTATTTGAACTTTTGTTCTGAGGTCAGCTGTGTGCCAACGAGACAAAGCTGCTGTCATATGGTGCATTCAAAGACTGTTTATAATATTGTAATTTCAAAAAGTGAGAACATGAACAACAACGCAAAGTGACATCTGTTGTTTTTTTCTGAAATAAAGCAGGTTTTAGAACATACATTCTACAGAAAAAATGACATATCATGAGTGTTTAATCTAATTAGTCTTTTTAGACTCAATCAGTAAGAGTTCACTATTTACCAAACATAATTGTATTGTATATATATATATATATATATATATATATAGTATGGAATATATATACTTTATAACAAAAACATGACGTAAGTTACCAAAAAAACAAACAAAATAATAAACACAACTAAACCAAAATCCCACTGAAATAGACCAACATACAACATTACACCGATGCATCCTGATAACACAAACACACAACTTAAATCAGCATGACGAACAACCTACATAAATAACAAAACATTAAAGATATGATGATACAAAAGAAGAAAAAGAAGAAAAGGAAGTAAATAAAGAAACTCAAAACCTCCTCTGCGGTAGTTGTGGGTCTGAAAACCTGACTTCAGTATTTCTGACACCCTGCTTCAAGTTAAACACTGAGGTCCGATGAGACTGAGACACACCTCTAATTACATAAAGGCAAAATTCCGAGGAGCTCGTGAAGGCAGCAGCAGCAGCTCCGGTGGAAACAAACCTCAACAGACGTGAACATGAACGGCAGGAAAAGTCCGGTTACACTGAAAATAATCCTCATAGGAAGCTCCGGGTAACGTCGACTAGATTCTTTAAATTATATTTAATTTCCCCCTGTTGAAAAGTTTGATTTAATGCTCTATCGACGCTTGTTTCACTTTCATTAACTCACGCATTTAATCCTAATGGATTTCCCCAAAAGTTATTATTTCAGTGCAGCGAGATAAAATGTAAATTGGCAAATGTCTCTTGAAGGAAAGAGACATTTGAGTGTGTTGTGTTGTGTATGTGATTTGAGTCTCCTGTGTTGTACCTTCAATGTGTGTGTGTGTGTGTGTGTGTGTGTGTGTGTGTGTTTACACAGGGTGGGGAAATCCTCCTTCATGAACAGATATGTGAATCAGCGCTTCACCAACATGTACCGGGCCACCATAGGGACTGACTTCCTCTCCAGAACCGTCCCGTTAGAGGAGGACACGGTCACGCTGCAGGTCAGCTCCTCTGTCCAAATGTATATTTACTTGTGTGTCTTTTATCAAACAAAATAACTGTTACTTAATAACAACAACAAGCCAGAATTAGAAAGTAGTTTAACATTAACTTTAATATTATTATTATTAATAATGATAATAATACATTTGATTTATAGAGCACTTTACATGGTACTCAATGACACTTTACATTTACAGGTTTAAAATGATCATATAAAACAACACACTTAAAATATACAACACACAACATTAATTACACATTATTATTATTATTAATATTATTATTATTATTAATATTATTATATTGCTCAAATAGTATTTTTAAATTTACATTTATGAATAAAGAATGATACCAACATCACTCTCAAATGTGCCTTCTTTTCTTCTACCTTTTGAAGAGACTGAACAACACATTTCCCCATAATATTGTAAAGTCTTTAAAGATATGATTAATGACAAATCTGCAAGGGGCTTCTTGGTAGGGGAAGAATGCCAAAACTGTTTCTGAATATTCGTCACAGAAAGAGCAGTTTGTGTTTATGTTTTCTTCTTTTTTATTTCTGCATGCAGTGATTGGCAGGGTAATAATTAGGAATACTTTTGAAGGAAACCTCCTTAACCTTAATCACGGTAAGTTATTTATGAGGAATCATCCAGACCTTCTTGTACATATAAATCGTCCCCCAACTAAACATCCATGCAGAAACACTTGTACATGTTGATATAATAGGAGAATGGAAATCTTCTCGGCTCAGATCTGGGACACAGCGGGCACAGAGAGGTTCCAGTCTCTGGGTACGTCTCTGTACAGAGGAGCCCATTGCTGCATGCTGGTGTTTGACGTCACATCCCGAGCTAGTTTCTCGGCCCTGGAGGAGTGGAGGAAGGAGTTTCTGATCCAAGGCGAGCCTCAGGACCCAGCCGACTTCCCCTTCATCGTCCTGGGCAACAAGACTGATCTGAACAACCGGGAGGTGGGTTCAGGAGCCAACCTGTAATCAAGTATCAACAAGCTGTGGAATAGTGCTTTAACTGGTGTCTTTTGAAAGCTGATATGAGTAACAGTATTTTTAGACTTTTTTTTTGTTTTTCATCAAACAGGCAGTTTTTTTTCTGAAGGATCAACCAATAATTCAATAAATGATGACAGGAAAGAGTTCTGCCAAAGTGGCCTTTACTTCTTTATGAACACTCCATTACAAATGAGGTACAAAGCAGATTATTCACATACTGCGAGCTGTTCTGTAACAACAGTACAATATTTGGCTTTTAGAATGTAATTGAATAATCAGATTAAGTAGTAATAAAAAATAATCATTAGTTGTACCCCCATCTTTTTTATAGAACTCAGATTGTGACTATATTTTGTGTGCCCTCTGCTGTTACATTACAGGTGATTTAGCAGACACTCTTATCCAGAGCGACTTACAGTAACTACAGGGAGCACCTCTGGGTTGAGTGCCTTGCTCAGGGGCTCAATGGTGGCAGCCTGGTGTTGAACTCACAAACTTCCGGTGATCTGTTTGGAAGCCTGACCACTAGACTACCACCACCATCACGTCAGCGCTGTTTGATTTCACTATGACTCTTTCATTGCAGGTCTCTGGGAAGAAAGCCCTGCAGTGGTGCGAGGAAATCGGAGCAGAATACTTTGAAGGAAGCGCCAAAGCGGATCTAGATGTGGAAAAGCCGTTCCTGAGAGCGGCTCAGAGCGGCTTACAGCAGGTGATTCAGTCACTTTTTTAAAAAAAATTGTGAAAAGAAGAAAAACGCAAAATCTCTGTTTAACATGTTTATTTTTTGATGATAAAAGATACATTACTCCCTACAGTACAAAAAACACACATTGGAAAATACAGGACATTTCCAGATAACCTGCAAACAGCCGAGAGAAACTCGCAACGCCTGTGAGTGCTGAGGGCAGCGCTCGTCCCAGTGTGGGAGGGAAAGTTCAGAGAGACCTCGGCACTGCTGATGATGACCTATCTAACGAGGGTGCAAAAATAGTGACCCAGCAAAGGTACTGTGGAAGGAAAGGACACAATTGTATACCACATGGAGAGAGGAACAAACTCATTAAATGTTTTTTCTTTTTTTTTTGTTGAGAACCTTCAGCTTATGGTCTAACTTAAGGCATCACTACTAAAATACACTGCTTTTGCATGCATGTCTAGTTTTGTTCAACAGACACACTGACACACACAAAAATTATGAATGCATATGAAGAGAAAGTTCATTTCTAGAAAGAAATCGGGAGAAACCACAAACGGAGACCAAGGCGCCAGCCGGAGAAAAAGGCGGCAAGCGAAAACCTTGGCTCGGATCTTCCTGGCCGTTACCATAACAACTGAATCCGCCCTTACAAAGTAGATATACACTCGTGTAACCTCCTCCCTGTACAAATCCTTGTAATGAACCTAGCAGTGATTCAGACTCCTACAGTGAATCAGCTTGACAGAAGCAAATTAGAACCATCAGGGAGACTATATATATTTATATATATATATATTTGTTTCTTTTATAAGTAAAGACACAAAAGGCAATCAAGAGATGACCGACATGTAAAAACAGTTTGTTACAGGTAATTATATAAAAGGCCAAGATGTTTTTTTTTGTTTGTTTTATTCTTGCTCTATGAACGAACTAATTTACAAGTGAGTACACTCCGGCTATGTAAGCTTTCTTCCCAAGACATCCCCCTTCAAAGACACACGGGTTAACACATCACAGTTAGCTTGCACACCATCTGTAGCCTGAAATACAGAGCCGTGGAAGGAAAAAAAAATAATTAAAATTTATTAAATGGATTCACATACATTAATAGGGTAGGGAAAATATGTCTAATATAATTTGCCATTCTAAAAATTAAAGAAGGGGTGAGACACCACATTCATGAGCATAAAAAGCGTAGGACAACTGATCGGGGCATGGGGGGGGGGGGTGAAAAGCTCCGATGTCATTTTCCTCATACCCCATGAAATTCCATGTTTGGCAAACAAAGTAACAAGCATTGAGTAGTAAACAAAGTAAAAACTCTCCTCTCCCTGGGTCCACTTCAAAGTTCCCTTCAGTCCTATAACCTCTGTGGGTTCTACTTGGAACAAATACAAAAGTCTTTCTCTCTTTCATTTTTCCACCCGTTAACAAGAACATACAACCGACTGAATGAAGATTTTTTTTTTTAAAAATATAGTGGCAACCTCAACACAGCCACCGATCTTCCCACGAACACAAACTATGGGGATGAACAACAGTTAAAAAAAGTGATGTTTTTTTAAAAATGCACACGACATACACATACACACAGGAGAAGAAAAAAAAAAGAAAAGAAAAAGCTAAAAAAATACAAAAATAAACTACACAAAAGATCTTCTGCGTCATTGCTTGCTAATTTTTTGGGAAGATTTTGCAAGATTTTTTTGTGTGCGTGTGTGTGCTGCAAGTCTCAGTCCTAGCAATGTCTGTCATTCATTCTCTACAAATCTCTTCGTCATTCTTTTTTTGTCCACTTTGAAGTGTCGGCCACCCGTCCTCATCTTGGGGTAAAAAGCGCACAGTGATGACATTACCAGGAGACTGGAGTCCAGTATGATGAATACAGACTTGGTTCTCGATGAAGCAAATTTGTTTTAGCAAAAAAAGAAAGGAAAAAAATGATGTCCTCTGTCGCTGAGGACAAGTGCTTTATTTGTATCCATACTGATTTTTTCTCTCGTCATCTAAACTAATGGCTCCACAGCCTTTTTCCAACACTGTACATCATTTTGTGTAGTCTCTCTCTACATCCCCCCAGGATTCACAAAACAAAGACAAAAAAAAAAAAGGTAACATTGGTAGTCAGGCTGGCTCCCAGTTTTGTGAAAGATGTAAATGCTTCTCTATACTGCTCAACTACTGAAACAAGCCAAAAATAGATGTTAAACGATGGAAGGGGATGTGACAGAAAAAGATAATGTGCTTCTAAGTTTGTGTTGCTTTAAAAATAGTACAACCAACAGAACGAGGAGGAAGGAGGGTTTTTTTTTATCTACAGAAACATCTCTCAGATTGACTTTCATCTGGGCTTCATACGGTTGTTCCGCCTCCATTGCTGTCTTGATCTGAGACTTGAGGGTGTAGGATGAGATTAGGATGGAGGAGGTGTGAAGGTCAATCTTCCTGATAAAAGGACAGCGAGTGGAAAAAGGACAAAAGACTGGGAGGGGTCTCTGGGCAACCTCACTGGTCTGTCCTTGCTTTCTTTGGACCAGTAGCCTTACTGCAAGAGCACACATAAAAGCAGAATGAGTATTGCATGTTTTATTCTTCAGTGCCATGTGAAGGTCTTGCTTGTGTGCACAGTACGAAACATGTATACTGCACTTACGTATCAGGAGAGGTGCCTGGTCTTTTGGGGGCCGGTTTTGCAGAGGCAGCATCTTTGCCAGATTCTACAAAAGCAGATCAAATGTTTTAAATACATCTCTTTATCCAATAGTTAATTACTTACTAATATTTGAGCATTAGTTTGCAAATCTGTGTGCTCACCTTGGAGCCATCGAACTTGGGTGGCAGGGCCGTAGCCCTTCTCATTGCGGGCGGCGATGCGGAAGATGATGGCTGGCTTGGTGGTGTAGTCGATGTGGGCGTTGGAGAGGCTGGACGACTGCACCAAGCAGGAGGGGTTGGGTCCACAGTACACGCGCATGAAGGCTAGCTGTGCCGGGGTGGAGGCCTTGGCTTCGGCTGTCTGGTTGCTCTGGATGGCCAGGTACACCGAGTACTCGATGATCTTCCCCGACGTCACCGAGGGGGGCTCCCAGGTCAGGTGGGCACCATCTGGGCTCTGCAGAGGGACAGTGAAAGATTACCACAGTGCCTGGAAGCACGGCTCATGAGAACAGCTGGTGTTATTGTTATGTTTTACACCCCCTATGCGAAATCCACAACTAAATAAGAAAACCACAATGGTAAAGGACTTCACTGGTGTGTTTACCTTGCTGATTTTGATGGCGCAAGGTGCCCCTGGGAATCCTGGTAGGCAAGTCTTGAAAGCAGATATCTCGGAGAAAGATCCACGACCACAAGCGTTGATTCCAGCAACACGAAACTTGTAAGCTGTTCCAGGCTGCAGCTCCATTTTCTTCATCTGGCCGTAGTCTGGCATGTTGCCAGAGTCATCCTGCCAAACAAAAACACAGATTAGAGATGCACCGAGCACATGAACATACAGTCATATAGGCATGAAAGGAGCCTTCTGAAACACTTACATCTCCGTGAGAATCATCTCCTGGCATATAGAAGTGGGTGACAACCATATTTGTCACTTTCACAATTCCAACATCAAACCACTGGTTGTCTTTTTTTACTACAGCCTTCACTGGGGTTGGCTGTGGGGCTTGCTTCTGTATGAAAACAAAATGATACACGGTTACATTACCGTATTTTCCGCACTATAAGGCGCACTTAAAAGCCTTTAATTTTCTCAAAAAACGACAGTGAGCCTTATAATCCAGTGCGTTTTATATATGGATTAATTCTGGTTGTGCTTACTGACCTCGAAGCGATTTTGTGTGGTACACGGCGCTCCGTCAAAATGTTTTAGTACGACTTTGGTAAACTACAAAGCTGCACCGCTTGCAGCATTACGGCTACCGTGGTCAGGAGCGTCGCGGAGTAATACATACTGTGCTTCACCATAATATTACAGCGTGTGTGTGTATAAGGACCCCAAAATGGCGCCTGTCAAGAGACATGCTTACGACGCGGACTTCAAACTCAAGGCTATCAGTCACGCACGCACAACACTGACTCGGATAATGACGAGAGAGATCGCCCAACTGTTAAACTCGGACACTGTAGATGAAGAATTTGAGGGATTTGTGGACGAGGAATGAACTGAAAAAGTGAGTGTATTGTGTTGTATTTTACGTGTTACAACTGAACAAGGTTGGGAGTTATTGTGAATACGCTAACGTTTGATTTAGCGGTATCAGACTGTTTTTTTTACGTGTTACAACTGAACAAGGTTGGGAGTTATTGTGAATACGCTCATTAACGTTTGAACAATGTTGAGAGTTTTTGTGAACACGTTTAATAAAGTTTGACTTATCTGACTGTTTTGTTTCGCTTAATGCGCCTTATAGTCCGGTGCGCTTCATATATGAAAAAAGATCGAAAATAGACTATTCATTGACAGTGCGCCTTATAATCCAGTGCACCCTATAGTGCAAAAAATACGGTACTCCTCTCTTTGACCCCAACTGCACCAGCCAGATGTTGCACAATAACTCACCTCTCCCTCGATCCCATTGGCCACCTCTGCTAGAGCGGCTGCTGCTTGTAGCTTGGCTGGACTTGCCACCGATACAGAGGGAGTAAATGTGCTCGATGGAGCGAGTGCTGTGGAGTGAAAAGGAACAATAAAAAAAGGTCAATTTACTTTCCAAAAATACACCCAAAGCAAAAATCCCCCCCCCCCAAAAAATAAAACCAATAGGTCTTACTCTCAACTGTGGTGCGTGGCAGCAGTGATGCCACAGCACTTGTGACTGCGGCAGCTATCTCATTGTGTCCGTTGCTCTCGACGGAGGGATCGTTAAGGCTGTCTGCAGGTGCGAGGCCTTCAGTGGGCAAGCTTGTGTCCACGCTGGCCTGCTGTGCAGCAGCCTGAGCTTCCTGCATCTGCAGCTGCTGCTGCTGTTGAACCAGCGCTGCGAGCTCCTGCTGGGTCAACATGATGGGGATGGTGGTGGGTTGCTGGCTTTCTCCAGTGGAATCGCCTTCATTTGTAAACAAAGAAAATATTCAAGAATTCATACACACTACAACCATGGCAGCATCATGAGAAACTAAAATCATTGTGGATGTTGCAGTAGATATAGAGCTATAGCCAGATTCTGCAGTTGGTAATTGTATAGGAGTAAAAAAAAAAAAACCTGAATCTTTCCATTCCTACCCGACTACAGACCTTGATCTATGATTAATGTTCAAAATCAAAGCAAAACCCAGGGTGTAGAGACATCTGACTATACAACACTATGGTGGAACTCACTCATTACTGCTTGCTGGGCTGCCTGGAGGACTGCCTGGATGGCGAGGGCCTGGGCTTCTTCAGTGGCTGCAGCTTGAGCAGCGGCCTCCGCAGCTGCAGTCACAGCCAGCTCCTCGTCCGACAGCCCTGTAACCATGAGTGTGGTGCCCTGACCCTCAGACATCAGCTCTGAGGGCAGATTCAAGGCTGTAGCTGTGGCTGCTTCTCCCTGAGAGAACACATCAGAGGTCATATACACAGTTAATACATCTTTGACTGAATAGACTTGAAGCAAACACTGGCTTTGTGGGAAATTACACTGCATTTACCTCTGCTTGTGTGTCCATAGCGGTGGCTCCCTCCACTGCAGGTGTAGCTTCTGCTGATGCCGTCTCATCAGTTTGCATGGGTTCGTCTGTGGAGCTGGCGGCAGTACTCACTCCCTCTGTGATTGAAGAGATAGACTGGAGAAAAAAAAAGATGAAACAGACAAATTGGTTGCAATGGGAGAAAAAACATTTAGGAAATTATGTTTCTTTCACATAATTAGGGCTGCAACCAATAGTGAAAAATGTTTCTCAAAGTCCAAGTTGATGTCTTTAAATGTCTTGTTTTGTCAGTTCAAAACCCAAAAGATATTCAGTTTAATATTATATGAAACAGAGAAAAGCGGGCAATCTTCATATTTGAGAGGCTGAAATCGATTAGTTAACTAATCGTTGCAGTTCACATGGTGCCATTAGAGTTGATTCTTAAAAATCTAATTAAATAGATTAGATAGATTAAATTTTGATAATGAGAAAGGTTTACAGAAGTTCACAGAAAACAATTAAAAAAGGATGAACGTGAAACAATGAGGCAACGGCAGGAGACACACATGCAGTAGAACAACAGTAACAAGTAACAGTAGAACGTAGCCTTTTTGCTAATGTTAAGTTTTAAGTTAAAAATATCAAAATCATTTATTTATTCTTGCACAAAATACGTGAATTCAGGAAATTTCAATGACCCATGTCTTCTATGTTTATTTTCAAAAACTTCAAAAAGGCCTTGATTTCCCCCCCGTAAATTCACAAACTTTCAAGGATTTCAAAGACCTGTGGGAAGCATGTTTGTTCATTCTGCCGGTAAATGAGTACATTACTTACAGGTACAGAGGGTCCGGGGGCGGGTGTAGACTGAGTGACAGTAGTGATGGCCCTGCTCTGGGTGGTGGTAACAGTGCTGGTCGCTGCAGTGGTGGAGGCCACTTCTGTGCTGCTGGTACCTTCTGCTCCCTCCTCTGTCTGCTGGGCTGCTTATGAATACAAAAACATAATTTAAGTTCAACTTCATACCAATACATTTATTTCACATCAATTCAATTAGAGTATATGTGGGTATAGCCGTGCCTTCGCCTGTCTCCATGCTGCAGGTGGCAGTGGTGGCTGTGTTGGTGGTCCCAGTTTCGTGTGTTTCACATGGCGGGTTGGAGCAAACCCTCTGGACCTGTCCTGCCGCTGTGTTGGGCTGGTCGCCTCCCATGCTGGAGGTGGCTGTGGACGGGGTGTTGGTGGTCCCTGTCTCGTGTGTTTCGCAGGGCGGGTTGGAGCACACTCTCTGCGCGGTGCTCGTCTGGCCTGCGCTCATGTTAGATGACGACTGGGTGGCTGTGTTGGTGGTGCCCGTCACGTGGGTCTCGCAGGGAGGGTTGGAGCACACCTTCTGGACTCCTCCCATGTTAGCCGACGCTGTGGTGGCTGTGTTAGTTGTCCCGGTTTCATGGGTCTCGCATGGTGGGTTGGAGCACATACGTGGCACAGACATGTTTGATGATGCAGTTGTGGCTGTGTTGGTGGTGCCTGTTTCGTGGGTTTCGCATGGCGGGTTAGAGCACACCTGTCCTGCTCCCATTGCAGCAGAGGAGGTGGTGGCCGTGTTGGTGGTGCCAGTCTCGTGAGTTTCGCACGGCGGATTAGAACAGACCCGCCCTGCTCCCATGGTGGCAGAAGAGGTGGTGGCTGTGTTGGTGGTTCCCGTCTCATGGGTCTCGCAGGGCGGGTTAGAGCACACCAGGGTGACGGTCCCAGAGCCCTCTCCAGCTGCTCCAGCTTCAGAGGAGCTGGGCTGCTCGGAGGTCGGTGAAGCCAGGATGGACACTGGTAGATCCTGCACTGGTTGAGCTTCTACACCACTGGGAGTTGTGATCAGAGTCACCTGGGTGGGCTGGTTCTGGGCAGAAGACAGTAAAGCAATTTAAGTCATACAGCATGTTTCATAATCAAAAAGAAAATATTGTCTCTCCCAAACTCTTACCCCATTCTTTTTCTAGCTCCATCACTGTTCTGTAGTTACAGAAAAAGGCACCAACACCCTAACCTTTACAGTCTTTTCCTTAGCTTTTAATGTAGTAATTAAAAACATATGGTTTGCCATGATTTCATGTCCTGATGGCTAAAATGCAAAATACAACCTGAGGAACAATGATCTGCAGGTTCTTACCTGCACGGTCATGGTTGAGGAGGACAATGTGGTTGCAGAAGTCAGGCTGGTCTGAGCAGCTGACACAGTTATGGCAGCTGGGCTGATGACCTGGCTGGACAAGGTAGCGATGGCTCCCAGTGTGGTGATGGGAGTGACCAGAGAGGCGTTGGAACTGTCCGCGGCGGCTCCTGCCAAGCTTGAGGAGACTGTACCAGTGACTGTCCCAAGAGTGGTGACGCCTGGAAGGAAGATAAGAGGCATTATAAAAAGCTGAAAATCAAAGGATTCAGGGTACATTGTATAAAGTACAAAATATGTGATAACATATTCATGTGATCCCATAATTAATCATTAAAAACTAAATCACAAGCAGTTATTCTTACCAGTAGTCCCCTTGACAACCAGAGTAGTGACAGTGGGCTTAACAGCAGACACTGTCACTGGTGTAACAAGTCGAACACCACCGACTGTGCTCATAGGCACAGTGCGCAAAATAGTGCCAGGTTGCCCATGAGCACCCTTCAAAACCACCTAGAGAAACAATTCAGGATTAGTCTCCTCAGGTTCAACATACATGGGCAGCACAACAAAGATGATATCTATACTGCACAATCAGAGTCAATTTACCTGTGTCAGTCCCTGTTGTCCGCCTGCAGTGGCAAGTTTGGGCACTGCAGTGATGATTTTACCGGGAGTTCCAGTGGTCATCACTTTGGTGGTAAGGATTGTGATAGGCGTCTTCATGCCTGCACTGCTCGTCACACCTGCAAGAACAAAAGCATGTACGTCTGTCAGAACATTTTCATCCGATTATGTCAACTCAAGACACATTACACAAATCCCACACCTTGGTGAATTTACACCTGCAAATAATTATTTAAAAATATATATATATATATAATTCACACCAATTGCCAGAATGTTCAGGCCATTGCAGGAAACAATATATAAAAAAAACTTCAGACTACATAATGACTACTTCTGTTGTGGCATGCGATCATCGCTAATGTGGAAATTCAACCAGATAAAACAGAAAATCATTTGATCTAGATGTTAATCAGATTTAAACTCATATTTTGTAGTTTTGTTCAGTAAACTTGAGCCAGTTTAGACCTGTAGCTCCGGGTTGGGTCATGATGGCCGACATGGGGATGGTCTTAATGATGGTGGTGCCCTGCTTAGTGGTGGAAGGAGAGACACCGCTGATGTTAAGGATAGTGGGCTTGTTTCCTGCGCCTCCTGCCTGGGAAGTGGTGATGATGGTTGTGGGCTTGCCATCTGCAGAGGTCACCAGCTTCAGGATGGTGCCGGCTGGTAGGGGACCCTTTGTCTGGGGGCAGAGAGCCACATGTTATGCGAACCCATTTGAAGAAAGAAATATGGGACCTGTCTCAGGAGTTTTAAGCTACCTCCTGTTTTTTTCCTGTAGATAGCTGACCTGTATGAGCTGTGTGAGAGGGTTAGTGGAAGCCTGGCCTGTGATGGCTGATGTTTGCACTGGTTTGGTTTGTACGACAGACATCATCTTGCCAAGGTTGGAGATCTGCCGACATAAGAAAGAGACTCAACGTCATGAGACACCAGAAAACATTGGACAGCACAGAGAGTTCAGTGGAAAGGTGGAGCACTGGAAGCTCAACAAATCATTCCAGCTAACTGACCAACAGTCATGCAAATCGCTAACATTATGCTCCCCGTTTACTTAGTTAACGTATGCCAACCTTTACACCCTCCCCCACTGGTTCAAGCACAATGGATAAAAAAAAAACAAAAAAACACACAAAGCGTGTAAAAGCAATTTACAGAAGTGTGAAAGCAACAAAGGGTGCTCTCAGGGTCTTACATCACAATACAGAATTTCCACAGAGTCCTGCTCTCTTACCAGAGTGCCACTGCCGCCCATTGTGAGGGGACTCTTGACCAGGGTGATGGTCTTGGTGACTCCTCCCACCACAGTGGTTACCACCTGCGCCTGCTGGGCCACTGTGACTGCACCAGACTTATGCACAGTGATGATGGGTCTGGTGGTGGGAGAGGACCCAGTTGCTGTGCCCACCTGGGCTGCAGCAGTTTTCAGCATCCGGGTGGCTGGGTTACTGACCTACAAGCACAACAGTATTTGTGAGAATTGATCTGTGACAGACAGAATGTACTTAATGTAAGAAATTAGAAACATTTAGTGAGATTTGTACCATGACTGGAGAAGCCATTTTCATTGTGGTTGTGCCAGGTGAAACGGCTACGGTTTTGAGAATGGTGGCACCTGCAGGAACATTGAGGACAGTGCCTGCAGCGGAGGGCGGGATCTTCTGTGTTGCTGCAGCTGCTGCAGCTAAAGCTGCCATGCCACTCATCTGGGGGCTACTCCCAATTGGCTGGAAAAAAAGAAGACGACACATTTACTCATCAATGATTTATACTTCACGCAAAATCTTCAACATGATAAAATGCAGTGCAAAATTTCTCATACCGATCCTTGGGTGGTCTGGGCAGGCACTACCATTCTTACACCTGGCGGAAGGGATGTCAGAGTGACAGGAGATTTTCCAGGCTGGCTGGGGCGGACTGTGACAACAGATGTGCCTGTGGCAGAATGTTGAGCGGCAACCTTCAAGACAGCTGTAACATAACGGAACCAGTAATTAGACTTTATGAGCAGCGGATTTGCATTTGTTGAGCTTCCTGGTGTGGTGACAACAATGGGCATGGCAGAGTTGGAAACAAGGATTCATTGGCTACTAGTGTAATACCTGTCTGGGGTAGGCTCTGAGCAGAAGGTGCTGCAACAGCCAGTGCGGGGCTCTTTGGAGAGTTCAGAGGCTGCACGGGGGTGGCACTCATGGCTGGCGAGGCTGCAGCTGGAGTTGCAGGGATGTCATATTTCTGCAGCTGCAGTAAGTAGGTGTCAGCAGTGGAGACGGCGCCCCAGCTCACCTCAAGAGAGTTTGTGTTGGCACGGACTAACTGCACCCTGGCAGGAGCATGTGGCCGTTCTGGGGAGGTGGAGGACAAGAAAATTAACAAAGATAACACTATTTGACAAGCTGAGCTGATGAAGTCACTCTAAATAACAAAACCATGCTATAGCACACCTACCTGTTTCCAGGTACCAGAGATCTTTACAACAGACTTGGTTGTTCCAAGCTTTACGATAACCATCACGGCCACTCCAAACATAGAGTCTGGAATTGATGGCCACAGCACAGTGGCCAGCACGGGCCCGAGGGATGTTGTCTTCAAGAGTATCCATTAACACTGTTTCCCAACACATGGAGTCTACAGAAACACGTATGGTACAAAAATTCACATCAGTGAAGACCATTTTACTCAAACCTTTTCAAAGTGAAATTTACTGTAAGAAATACAGTTATACAAACCTAGATTTAGGCAGGCAAGAGTGTTTGTGCACTTCCACTCCTTCTCGTGTGTGGCCACTTTGACATCGTCCATTACCAATGGAACCCACCCTCCAAAAACATACATCCTGTAAATTCAAAAAAATGTAATCAGTGAGATGCTGCTCCCGAGCACAGCCTGTTCTTCTGGGAACTCAAACATGATTAAATACAACATTCAATGGGTTATTGCTTAGGTGCAGCAGGTGTCTCACTTGTTTGTGATGGTGGTGGCAGAGTGAAGGCTTCTGGGGAGCGGTGCTGTCCCGCTTACTGATGGTTTGTTCCATGTCAGGGTATCTGGAGACAATGAAGAGCAGTAGAATGTTAAACAAAAATCCCCAAGTATTTTGACATGCAAGCAGGTAAGTTAAAGGATAACATTCTCACACATATAGTCAAACATTGACTTTTTGTCTTCTCTAAAAGTGTGGGACTCTTAAGAGTGATGACGTTCAATCCCCTTTGGTCTTTTTTTGCAGTAATCACACTTCTAGAAACCTACCAATATCAAGTGTCCACAGATCTCCAAGGCGACAACCACTCATCCCTCCGTAGATTATCAGGCGAGATTTCCTGCTCGTCTTTTCTGTGTATACCACAGCAGTGTGGCTCTCACGGGGAGGAGGCAGAACTCCATATGTGATAGGAATATCCCATCCAACCACACTGGAACCCGCACGAAGCTCAAGTGTGTACAGATCATTTAGGTATCTGAGAAGGAAAAACAGACAAAAGTCAAATTCATGTTGCTGGTGGAAGTAGAATTTCAATCATCTTGTGCACCAAAAGGCCCTGCTGGAAAAACCATCTATACCTGGGAATGTTGTTTTTTGGGTCCTCGCTGTCATTGGCTAGTCCACCAAACAGGTAGCATTTATTGCCAACCAGGGAAAAACTGTGGCCCAGACGAGGACATGGAGGGGGGCCATTCTTCGGGTTTTTTGCTTTCAACTTTTTCCATTCCCATCTGCTGGCCTGTTAACAAAACACATGTTCAAAACAACATTTATCAATTGATAAGTTCATAGCAAAAGCTGTAACAAACACAAGTTGACCTCATTCCCTATTCTGACAATCATAAGGATTTTGTGTCAAAACTACAACTACGACACAAACATTCTTTTAACTACTAACCTTATTTCAAATGTAGCATTACTTTTTGAAAGTTTTATTTAATTTATTATTCATCCATTTTATTTCCCAGTGGCTGAAAATCCTCCCAGACTCTGGTTGAAAACTTGACATTCCTACTTTATGTCATAACCAGACACAGAGAATATTTTTAGCTTAAACTTCTTCACTGTGCACAGAGTGATTTTTTTTCCAAATAGGACAATAACTTGTTTTTGGCCCAGTGCACCTGTCAGAAGCAGAATAAATTGTGCTGCCAATTAGCATCACGTTCGGGCAATAACATAATTCCCTCTTTAGGCTGCCCCTCCCTCCTCAAAATGTGACTTCCCCAGTTTTTTAAAAAACAGCTGCTGAGTAGTTAACTTTGTAACCAGTTGCTGGAACCCTCTGAAATCAGATTAATGAGTTTTGTAAACCAATTCTGAATCATTCAAGAAATAATCATGGTGCATCTAAGAATCTATTATTGTTCTCACATTTAACAGTTATTCAAGTAAGACATTGTGGGGTGAAACATTTGCACTGCATTAGCCATTTAATTAAATCATCTGAAGTGCAGTTAGAATGAAAAGACTCAATGGTACTCCAACAGCTGTTCAAAAACAACACCCAGTCTGCATTTGATAAATCAGGATTCATGTGTTCATTCAAAGTCTTACTATAACTGTCTATAGCTGAACTGCATGGAGCACATTTACATTAATATTCAAAGCAGTAAAACTTTCAAGTTACAAAGATGGATTTAATGCATTTTATTTGGCTGTTCCTGTGCTTATGTAAACAATTATACCATAACATTGAAACTATAACTTTCTCCATGTATTTTCAAACTTTTTTTTCTACATCAACAACCTCTGATGCAGACAGACAAGCTCAAATGTAATCGTGCACAGATAGTGTCCACTTTGCGTTGATCTTTCAATATGAGCAGGAAAAGTCTGGTTTGAGTTGGACAATATCTAAATGAACTGAAAGCATCAAGCACTTAATTCAGAAACATTGCATGATCTTAATGCACAAATTCAAAAAATAAAATAAAAATCGGGGTTATTTTTTATAGATAGATTACCTGTAGTTCATAGAGATCGTTGCTGTACTTTCCATACTCCACCATTCCACCAAACACCAGCAATCTTGTGCCATCACAGACAAAACCATAGGCAGCACAACCAGGGGGAATATCCCCACGGACCGCTGGGATAAACCACTGGTTTGTTGCTAGAAAATAAAACACAATAATGACAGTGAAATTATTAGTTGGGGCTTATTACTCATATCGAGCCATTCAAATGATGACAGATGTTTTTTTTGTTACCTAAACATGGCTGTGAATTCCTGACTGGTATAACCTCTAAACACATCTCTTATTAACATGAGAGCATAAACCAACATCTGCAATTAAGGATGGGGATAAATAAACCAAATTTGCTGAACTTGTCTGTCCCTATTGGTTTATGTACAGGAAATTGGGGCAAAGGATATGCTTAAACCAACCAGCATCATCCATTTTATTATTAGCCCGCCTTTTTTAACGTGCATTAACACCTTTCTCCAGCAGAGGGGGCCAAATGTAATAAGACACGGGCTTGTTTGGCCTGCTGAGGCCTGTAAACTACTTAGTTCTGCACAACCCGAATTGATCTTTATAAACACATTTTAAAAAACTGTTTTTAGGAAGGGACTCAATTTGGAAATGCGTTGTATTTTATTTCAAATCTGCAGATCTGTTAAGTGAAACATTATTCTTGCTGCAAACAATAATCAGTAAAAGTTATACATCCAAAGTTATTGTCTTACCAGTGTTGTATACATGTAATTCGTCCACAATCCCTTCGTTTCCACCACCAAAGACAACCATAAGCTCCTTTATAGCCACGGCTCTGTGTCCATGCCTGGGCCGGGGAACGGGACCGGACCATCCGAGGACCCGTTTCCACCGCGGCTGCAGAACCGACGCCGTGGTCCCAGACACCGCGGAGCCAGGGGCAGACATGATTTCTGTCAGAAATAATAATAATAAAATAACATTTGTATTGACTACTGAAGTAATCGTGATATTCCTACGTTAACGACCATGGAAACTCACGAGCAGACCTGTCCGTGCACTGTTTCTAACTTCTAAGACGGAGCAGCTGAAAGCCTCATAGTTAGCAGTTAGCTCAGGTTAAAGAACACAGTCAATTCCAGAAAATCATGTGGAGTAAGAGCTTTCTAAACAACTATTGGTTTATATCCCTGAATATGGATTTGACGTTGCAGTTGTGCTAATAAATACATGGACTCTTTCATACACCAAGTTTTGTTGTTTCTAAACCATTGAATTCAATCCATGGAAGCCGCCATCTTGTAACCAAACAAACCCCCGCTAACGCTACTGCCAGTCTGAAAAATGGCGGAAGCGATTGAAAAGGAAAAATAGATGATAGCTAGCCAACTACACCAGCGAAGGAATACACTAAATTAAAAACTAATTCAATAAAGTGGTAGAGGGTCAACAGAGCAAAACAATGCATAGTTGCAACACCAACTTCATCCACAGCTGGAACTGTTAGCAAGAGTCGGCTATTTTCATGCTTGTCTGGGAGTCGCCATATTGTAGCTAACAAGCTTAGCATTCTCTGCGACCCCTTTAACGTAATTATTAACACTACACAGACATATCAAGCTCACTTTAACAGTTACAACAGTGTGGGAGCCAAGTGCCTCAACTCCCATTGAATAACTACTTGAAATATACTAGAAATTAAGTCTTCAATTGGATTCTAACGTTAGCTATACTCCGTTAGCACAAGCGGCTAGTTGCTCAACCTAATTTGCCCAAGCTAACAGCGTTAGCATCTGTCAAAGCGTTGCCTAATTTTACAATTAAATGCAATGTAATTACGTTTTATTCTGACATGCATATTCTACCTGATACAAATGCAGTTGCAACAACACCCTTAAAACGCAGCTAAACTGAGTTAAACTGCATAAACAGAGTGTTATTATGTTTCATGCCGTCTCTGGAAGCAGCCATCTTTTCGACAATCGGCCTAGTTCTACAGCTCCCACAAGAAAAATGGCCGGGCGGTAAGCCACAACAAAACACAACAAACCGAAAAAGGCGCAAATATTTCCGAATTTGACTTACTTATTTCGATGCGGTAATTGCAAAAACACGGGTATGTGGTCTTATCTTGCGGCAATAATCCAAATTCATTCGATTTGTGAAGAAGTATTTCCTCTCATGCCTGCCTGGAAGCTGCCATCTTCTTGACAACCAGAGGCGGAGGAAAATGGAAGAGAGCTGGCGTCACCCAAAGTAAACATGGCGACTGAGACCCGCTCGCTAACCATTTCCGACAGAAACGCATCTAGTTTTTATTATTTGCCATTGTTAATAGGCGAAGGGTGCTCGGTATAGTGAGGTGTTTTAAAGGACACTTGGAATCTATATAAAGGAAACATATCACGAGTTTCAGTAAATTACAACAAGTTGTGTTATAGCACTAGGCTTATTGTCCCTTACTAAAGATGGCGACATCCGTTCTGAAACCCCTTTTATTTTAATATTGTAGGGGATGCCGATTTTATGCCGCCCTAAACCCACTTAGATATGCCTGTACATGCGCAATAATAGTGTAAAAGCGCTAGGTAATTTACAGATTTAGCGCTCACATGTACTACAGTTGCCACGCCCACACCCAACAATAGTGCGCCCTCTACTGATACAAGTACTGCATTACTATCGACATCACTTAACAAATACTCTCTCGTCTATCTTCACAACAGTATACAATATGTTCAGCCACATTTTTCTGATGGACTCACACTGAGAAAGGAGGGAAGAAGCTCTAAAATGTGGACGTTTTGGAAGATTACTAAACTTCTCTGTCTAATGTGGTTTGTGGAAATAGATTAATGTGTGTTTTCTGTCTGTCCAATTATTTGAATATCAATGCACTGCTTGAATACAGATGGGATTACCAAAGGCACAATCTAATTTAGCTGCAGAGAAATTAGGAACATTATTGTACAATACAGGGATGTGGTTCTAGATTTTACACATTTGCAGGATCAGCTTCCCCACTGCATTTCACTAGAAAACGGTCAACCTTGGTAGCTTTTTTTTTTTTCTTTAAGTAAAATCTGAACTCAAAAGCAATCCATATAGCCTACTGCTATTCCAATGATCCTGTATGAAGCAATGCTTGGGTGCATGAAGGTCTGACATCCAGAGTAAAAACATTGCACATAGCACTTTATGTCTTAAAGATTGGTGCAAGAAGTTTTTTGTTTTTTTTTGTGGCCTACTCTAATTGAATTCTCCTCTAGGATCAGTGGGATAGGCTGTATCCTATTATGTAATTTAATTACATTTTTCAATAAATGCATATCATTTGCTTTGGTTTCAAAGCCTTACATATATTTTGGGGGTTGATGCCTGTTTTATCATCCACTAACTATTATTTCTGAGGCATCAGAAGTTCCAATGTGTCAGACATTGAAGTCCTGTCAGCTTCAGATTAGTTGAACTTTACCTCTGACCTTCATCTAAAGGAGAGCAAAGAGAGAATTTTTTGCTGTTGATATAAAAAAAAGTATAGTATTATCTATTGCTTCAGTGATAAATAGGAAAAAGCCATCTAATTATTGCAGACTAAATGAACGTGCCTACAGTATACAATACAGCCTGTCTCATTCACATGGTTAAAGTTGTCCTTTTCTGTAATAGATAGCAGACTTTTGTTGTGTTTGTTTTGTAGGTGGTCTGCAGCTTTCAATGAACCCATTGTATATATACAGTATATATATACCGTACATTTCCATATGCAAATCAGAGAGTAAAAAAACATAGTTAGAATTTAAAAGCCTTGTACACCCACACAGGAGTTTTCACTTATTCTTTTGGATTAAACCTCTCAGGATAAAGATGGCTGAGCTGTGCTGGGAATGAGTGAGTTCACCAGACTCCATGTGTTAGTAAGAATGATAACTGTGTATTTTGACCCGTTCTAATAGTTGTAACAAAGCTAACGGGAGAGTCGGGGACATGTCAATCAAGCACAGACTGTAGACGTGAGAAAAGGTCTAATCACCTGTCAATCAAAATCACCTGTGTGGGTGTGCCAGGCCTTCAATTTGAATTGTTTTAGTTTGGTTATGAAACAGTAATGGTGCAATATGTCACAATTCATTATTGGTTGAAGGATGAAAAGGTCATTTGCCCAACCTTGGAAATTTATGCTGACATTTTTTCAATATAAAGATTTTGAAAAGAAAATATGTAAAAAATCAGGATCAGACAACTTTTAACATTTAATTCATTTTATTATGTGAAGAGTGCAGCCACTATTGGCCCCTTTTAACACCCATCTCACATAACTAGTGAAGAAAATGCTCACACATGTTTTTTCTCTTTTCTGTGTCTAACAGAATGTAAACACTATCTAAACCATAACATGTTGTTGTATACATCACTCTTTGTCAACATGCTGTTCACGATTTCATGCTGTTCATGATATCACCTGTGCCAAGCTTCAAGGTGAGCTCTAATGAATCGGCTCAGGCCGGAGCCTATAATCTAATGTCAAGAGTGACCACAACAGGCTGCACCATCAGACAGCCAATCTGTTAAAACTCATGCAGGTTTATCCAATACTTGGATCAATACTTAATCTACCCGTTGTTGATCAGTAATAAAAGATATTTCAAAAAGGTATGCCATGCGTATAGCCTATAGATTAATATCCTGAAAATTACTTTTCCAAAATGAATTTAAAGATAAAAAATGTTAAAATAATAATAATAATAATAATAATAATAATAATGAATTATTAATAAATGAAATAATAAACTTAATTAACAAAGCACTTTAAAGTAAAGAAAGTACAAAGTTCTTCACAGACAGGAAAAAGGAAATAAAATATCAAAATTAATGATAAAATACATGAAACAAATAAATAAACAGGAAATAAAATCAATCAATCAAATAAACAGACAGCTCAGATAAAATCAGGATATACTTTCCAATAAAAGTAGGTTTTTAGAAGTGACTTAAAAGAAGACTCTTCTCTTTGACTCTGACGTTAGTATAAGATAAGATAAGATAAGATAAGATAAGCCTTTATCGATCCCCAGAAGGGAAATTCAGGTGTTGGAGCATCACAAGACAAACATAAGTACAGATAAAATAAAAGGTATATACTTCTAAGAATATAATTCAAATGATGAACTACAGCAATTAAAGTTAAAACTGTACACCAGAATAATATATAATGTTCTTAAGCAATGATACTTAGTGTTGTCTGTATTAGTATAGTAGCAACAATTTAACAAATCTATTGTCCAGTAGGTTGGCACAAACCTTTGTGACATGTAGTTCTTTCAATTAAAATCCTCAGGAAATCCCTCCTGACCAGGAAGCAGATTTATTCTTATGTCATTCAAACAGATTGGAGAATCATCAGCCACGCCATATACTGTACATAGTGATTCCAAGAAAGACAACCTTAAATTAAACTACCGAAAAAAAGATAGTGGAGGTATCTGAGCTTCCATGAAGACTTCTATAGAAGGAAAGTCTTTACAGTTAAAGCCTTCATATCATTGTAAGACTTTCCATCAAATGAATGTCATGGTCATTGGCATTATGATTGATCTGATGGGATGTTACACTTTTCATTTTCAACCATTTCCATTTTTTCTTTTTTAAAGTTAAAGTTTGAATCAGTTTGGGCCACAAAATCAAGAAATATACATTTATTTATTTTAATTTACAGCAATGCACTCCATCTGTCTTATCCTGTAGCTACTAGGATTCAAATCAAGCACATGCTTTTTGCGTCTTTTTACACACATGCGTGTTTGCTACAGAAGCATGTTTTACAGGTTAGTGGAGCTCAGACAAACACCGTGACCTTTTCTACAGCTCTGAGCTGCCGGTAATGGTTTACACATGATAAGAGTCTTAGGAAACAGCTGCAGAACTGAACTTTGAAAGCCTAAAGAGATCATGATGTAAAGCCTTACAAGTGACATGGATCAAGGATTATGGCAGCAGGAGGTGGAGTTTTCTGAGGATCATAGGAGATCAGTGTGTTCAATAAGAAAAGTAAAAAAAAGAAAGAAAGAAAAACGTTTTTTTTTTTTTTTCACAATCTCAGGGATCAGGAGATTTTCAGAGTTTTCCAACATTTTATTCTGAAAGTCTGTTCACTATATGTTTTCAATGGTATCACTGCTATTAGAATTAGATTTCAAGGGAATAATACTGTCATAGTCTCTCTCCACAATCTTTATACAGGGCTATATAAGAAAAAGGCAAATAACTAACAACAATAACTACAACAATATTAATAAGGTTCAAATCATTAAGAGTAATACCATTAATAATACATAATACTTAATTCAACACATACACTTTAATATATGAATTAATGTATTTGTTTGCCTTATAACTAACTCTGTTACAGCAGAACATCTTTTGTACATCTCCTCTGCACCTTCCTGTGCCAGTCCTTTATTACAAACGTCTTTCAAAATAAAGGGGGCATTTTGGGCAAATTCCTTCTACACCTTTTGCATTACCTGTCTGATTTAGATACTTGGCGTGCATTGGCCTTTAGGTAGAGCTGCAGAAACCAATATGTGCTGTTCATTATTTAAGATGCAGTTCAGAACATAACATATGTTGGAAACTATAGAACCCTTCACAGCCTTCACAGGACAGGAAGTGCAGATTTATGGTCACATATAATAGACATCACTTCCATAATGGTGAGAACAGAATATTCCTCAACGTTGATTCTGACGATGAAAAATGGAAGTGCCCAGCTTTGTGCTAAGATCAAAGTTTGACTCAGGCTAAGCCCTTGTGGATCCTGATACATAGATCATCCATCCTAATACTAACAGAAAGCCGATAACTCGAGGACAGATTGAATGTGATTAGCAGATTAACAGTTTCCAAAACAGTCCAATTGCACCAGCTGGTCCATGTGGACTCACTTAACAAATCTAAAATATTTAGTTTTGGGTGCATACATGTTTATGCCAGTACATCTTTGTGTGTGTGTGTGTGTGTGTGTGTGTGTGCGTGTGTGTGTGTGTCTCAATGTACTGTGTATCATTGCTTTTCATGTGCAATAGTGATGAGATAAGAACAGGATACGATGTCCTGACATGTTGTTTTGGCGTCTTTCCCAATTTCTTTTGTTACATTGCTTTCTGTGGTACTTTAATCTCCTTTACTAAAGTCATTGGTTCCATTAAGTTAGTCAAGCAATTCATTATTCAATCATGTAATTAATTTCATTATGTCAGACAGCCCTATAAATGTTCCCACAGTCCACTTTAATGGACTGCCATAGCCATAGTGCAGGAGACGGAGAACTGACCGTTACATGAAAAGCTATTTTTGATATTTTTTTTTTTAAATTTACATTCAGGGCAAAATGAAGCACGGCCGAGTTGCAGAGCTTCCGGAGGATTTCTGGATCCCCCTCCCTCTGGATACGGACAACATCACGTCTCTCAGCCCCTTCCTGGTCCCCCAGGACCATCTAGCAAGCTCTGTCACCTACTATGCAATGGCCCTGTTCATGTTTTTTATATTTACTGTGGGCACCTTCATCAATGTGCTTACAATCGCATGCACCATCCAACACAAGAAGCTCCGGTCCCACCTCAACTACATCCTGGTGAACTTGGCTGCGTCAAACCTTCTTGTGTCCTGTGTGGGCTCCTTCACTGCATGCTGCTCCTTTACATTCAAATATTTTATCATGGGACCACTTGCATGCAAGATTGAAGGTTTTATTGCAACGCTTGGTGGTAAGACAAACTTTGAGACACAGATTTTTAGGGTAATGACTTAATTCAGTTTTAATGAGCTTTATTAATCCTACTTTATGTCATTCCAGGTATGGTGAGCCTGTGGTCTCTTGCTGTGGTAGCGTTTGAAAGATGGCTGGTCATCTGCAAGCCACTTGGTAACTTTATTTTCAAGCCCGACCATGCTCTAGCGTGCTGTGCATTCACCTGGGTGATTGGCCTGGTTGCTTCAGTTCCTCCGCTGTTGGGATGGAGCAGGTAAGCACCAGAAACCAACCTACACACTGAAACTCATTTCAAAACTGGGAAGCTAGGACCTCCACTCAATGCTCTCCATGAATATCTCTCCAGGTACATCCCGGAAGGCCTGCAGTGCTCCTGTGGTCCAGACTGGTACACCACAAACAACAAATACAACAATGAATCCTACGTGATGTTTCTTTTTGGCTTCTGCTTCGCTGTTCCCTTAGCCACCATTGTCTTCTGCTATCTTCAGCTGCTCATTACGCTGAAAATGGTGAGGCAAAGTAAAAAAAAAACAGAAAAATTTAAGAATGTTTTTTTGGCTAATGATTGTGTTATGGTGCTCAAAAAGCTATACAACTATTTAAAAAAATGTGTAACAATTAAACTTAAGGAATACCTCACCCACACAATGATCATTTGTACATAAATTATTTATCCTGTGTTACCTTTAATTCTTGTAGAAAACTTTGTTTTTCTCACATGCCTCCACAGTGAACGAATAATCCAAAAACAGGAAAAAGTCTTAATTAATTTAAGTAAATAGGGGGTGCGTTTAAAAACAGCAAAACTATATAAAAAAATCTGTTTACAAACTCTCACTCATTTATCCAGTCGTATGTTCACTACTTCCAAAACATGCATTTTCGCCGAAGTTTTTGCTTAGTTTTGCTGTTGTGAAACGCGGGCCCCATTTACTTCAATTCATCAAGACTTTTCTTCGTTTTTGAATTCTTCGTTCACAGTGGAGGCAATCCAGAAAAACAACATTTTCAAGAGTACAAGATTAACACGGGGTGAGTAATTGATATGCAAGTGATCATTTTGTGGCTGAGGCATTCCTTTAATTGCATCTCCTGTGTGAACTATTGCTGCATGGACCACTAAACATGAAGAACCCAGAAGTCACGAGACTAAAATCACTTCTCTTCCTCAACAGGCAGCGAAGGCCCAGGCCGAATCTGCCTCCACACAGAAAGCAGAGCGGGAGGTGAGCAGGATGGTGGTCGTCATGGTGCTGGGCTTCCTCGTGTGCTGGTTGCCCTACGCCAGCTTTGCTCTTTGGGTTGTGAATAACCGTGGGCAAACATTTGACCTGAGATTTGCTTCTGTACCATCCATCTTCTCCAAGTCCTCTGCAGTCTACAACCCTGTCATTTATGTTCTCCTCAATAAACAGGTCAGTTGGATGTACCTGTCACATTGAAAGCACATGACAGCTATGGTTCTTACAGTGTGCCTCAACATTTGTTTTTCCTTTAATGTCTTTCAGTTCCGTTCATGCATGATGAAGATGCTGGGGATGGGTGGAGGTGAGGATGATGAGTCGTCGGCAACGTCGTCAGTGACCGAAGTCTCCAAAGTTGGACCTGCTTAGACTGAACATCACAACTGTTGACTGGTCTGCCACAAATGACTGTGAATTGTAAATAACAGTAAACGTACGTGTGTTTTGTCATATGAAAAAATACATGCAATGTTGCAATTCAAATAATAAAGAAATCAAACATATTCTGCAAAGTGAAAAATAAAAAAAAAATACAAACATGTAGTACATGGTGTCTGTATGTTGATGATACTGGAAAACGACAGGGTCACTGGTTTGGTCTGTTTGCATTTTCCTATATGGGTATTGTGTTGTAAGGCACACATTCACTGCAACATGTGAGAGGCTGTAAAACATGCTGTGTTGTGAAAGTAACTCATTATTTACTGAGGTATTCAAAAAGGCAATAAAGTGTTTCTTTTGTTACTGTTAATGATGTCAAGCTCCACCAAAATCCTTGTAGTTTTATTTTTTTCAAAATACTGCTGCACAGGATCATTTGTATCAATATTTCTGTTTTATATGATTATGTTTCTTTTGATGTACCTATGCAATTCAACACAAACACTTTTATTTGTTCATTTCAAATTCATCGTCCTCTCTAATATCACCTGCCTCCCCTGGTACAGTGATGTACAACAATGTCCTTCAGTTCATTGGGTTGTTGGATTGACAGGGCTACTGTACTATGATCATCTTCTGCAATTACAATGTGTTTTCAACCTTTTTTACGCACTCTTAAAGCTCATGGAAGGAGGCAAAATGCCAAAAAGGTAACGCAAAGCTTGAGGTAAACCATTACAGTGTATAACAAAAGGCTTCAGCACATGAGATTAGCAGAATTAATGTCAATTGAAACCAGATTAGCAGGCAAAGAGCTAATGCGCTTTTCCTCAAGAACATGGGATTAACCTGTTTAAATTGGTTTTGATGTGAAGAACAAGCGTGAATCTATACAGGTGCACTGTGTACGCATCTATATGCTTGTGTGTGTGTGTGTGTGTGTGTGTGTGTCTTCATTCATTGTGATCCCTTTAGATAATGTTTCTACAAAGGACTAAATCTTTAAATTCTTATTCTGAGCCCAATATGGCCCTGTTCTTAACAGCAGCATGTGTGTACCCATCAGCATTCATATTCATAATTTAGATCTCTGTCTTACTTATCAAAACCAACAACCTTTTACTACTGTATCTCTTAAGAGGCATTAAGACAAGTTCAAGTTTTCTTTCACAGTGTGGCAAACGTTATCCTCAACCCTGTCAAGACATCCGTCAGTACAGCCAGAAGGGGAAACCGCTAAATGACTTACAGCGATTTTTATCCACCCCAGTGAATAAGTCCATTATAGCATCAATTATCCTTTTAATGGGGATGAGTAGCATCCGGGGTATCTTTATAAAAGTATCTCCTCCTCAAAAGATTAACAAGAGGCGTAAGGGACACAACACAGCATTGGTGTCTGCCTCTTAAAACCTTCACTTGTTATATGATATATGTGATCAACGCAAATCAACAAGATAAGCAAGGAGAACACTTTTTTTAACAGGTATATATTTTGAATATATAAATAGGGCAAAATGAGGGGAAATCGCGACACGGAGCTGCCAGAGGACTTCTGGATACCTATATCCCTAGACACCAAAAACATCACGTCACTCAGTCCTTTCCTGGTTCCTCAGGACCACTTGGGGAGCACAGGCGTCTTTTACTCCATGGCAGCATTCATGTTCTTCATATTCGTGGTTGGCACTGGCATTAACACCCTCACCATTGGATGCACTATGCAATACAAGAAGCTCCGGTCCCACCTCAACTACATCCTGGTGAACTTGGCCTTTGCAAACCTTCTTGTGGCCAGCGTGGGCTCCTTCACTGCATTCTGCTCCTTTGCAGTCAGATATTTCATCTTTGGAACATTAGGATGCAAGATTGAAGGTTTTCTGGCAACGCTTGGCGGTAAGATTTGAGCTGTAGTTTTGAAACAATAAAGTAATTCCATTTGATCAAGCCTGTCTATTACTGGACTTATCTATAATGTTTTGTAATTGTCCGTCTCTGTCATTCCAGGTATGGTGAGCCTGTGGTCTCTTGCTGTGATAGCGTTTGAAAGATGGCTGGTCATCTGCAAGCCACTTGGTAACTTTATTTTCAAGCCCGACCATGCTCTAGCTTGCTGTGCAATGACCTGGGTGTTTGCCATGATGGCTGCACTTCCTCCACTGTTGGGATGGAGCAGGTAAGCACCAGAAACCAACCTACACACTGAAACTCATTTCAAAACTGGGAAGCTAGGACCTCCACTCAATGCTCTCCATGAATATCTCTCCAGGTACATCCCGGAAGGCCTGCAGTGCTCCTGTGGTCCAGACTGGTACACCACAAACAACAAATACAACAATGAATCCTACGTGATGTTTCTCTTCGGCTTCTGCTTCGCTGTTCCCTTCACCACCATTGTCTTCTGCTACTCTCAGCTCCTCATTACGCTGAAAATGGTGAGTCAAACAAATCACACAAAACACACCTCAAATCAAACCCTAAATTATCATATTGAATCCATAGAGATCAACTCATCTAAGGCTTTTGATACTGTGAATCGTGCAATATTGAAGCAAAAACTTATCAGTACAGGACTGTCAGAACAAACTGTCTGTTGGTTTAAAAATTATCCATCAGGCTGATCTAAGTGCATACAGGCAGAAGGTTTCACTTCTAGCCCCCTAAGTGTATCCAAGAGCGTGCCCCAGGGATAGTCCTGGGACCACTACTATTCATTATATATATATCAAAGTGCTTACAATGCAAATTTCCACTTTTATGCTGTTGATACTGTGATATGCTACTGTGTCTACACCAAACTAGGCTCTTTGTCAGCTACACATTTTTTCTTAAACTGTGCAATGTACTCTGTGTGATTTAAAACGTGTTATGAATGCTGACAAAACAAAACTAATGATGTTTTCAAATTCAAAATCAAAGCCACTGTATTTTCAGACTATCACCACTCTTCAGGGTGCAGATATTTAGTCTGTAACTCAATGCAAGTATGTAGGAATTGTAATTCATGATTCTTTCTCATTCAAGCCTCATTTTAGCCCCACATTTTAAAGCCCGTGCTTATCATTGTTCTTTGTATGCTCATGTGGGATGGTCTGCCTTGTCCACACGTAAACTTATTTATAAGGCAATGCTTGGTCTGCTTCCATCTTACCTACAGATCTACGTCCTTCAAAAAAGTTTGGGAAGTTATTGGCTTTGCTCTCAGGACTTATTCCTACTATTTTTCCTAAAGCCTGGACTGAATTGGTAAAAAGGGTGTTTTAGTATTCTGCTCCCTTTGCTTGGAATCAGTTGCAAACTTACTCAAATCTTCGGGAGCTAGATTTTGGAGGCATAATGGAATTTAAAATTACTCTGAGGCAGGCACACATGGCTGTACACGTTTTAATTGATTGGTTTTTGATATTTTATGATTCCGTCAATGGATATGTGTTTTGTTTCTGTGTCTGCAACATTGTTAATTGTGATGCTGCCTGTTATGGCCAGGACACTCTTGAGAAAGAGATTTTTAATGTCAATGTGACTCTGTCCCGGTTAAATCTTAAGACTGATTTAAAGAGGCTATACATGTTTATGTACAACCCTTGTGATGTTCTGCAATCGCTCGTTATACTACTGGCTCGGTAAAAGTCTTTGACTCAACTCACTTCTCTTCCTCAACAGGCAGCGAAGGCCCAGGCTGAGTCTGAGTCCACACAGAAAGCAGAGCGGGAGGTGACCAGGATGGTGGTCCTCATGGTGCTGGGCTTCCTGGTGTGCTGGTTGCCCTACGCCTCCTTTGCTCTTTGGGTTGTGAATAACCGTGGGCAAACATTTGACCTGAGACTGGCGACCATACCCTCATGCTTCTCAAAGGCCTCTACAGTCTACAACCCTATTATCTATGTTGTCTTTAATAAACAGGTTCGTAAAATGTTGCGATGAACAATAAATTAAAAAATCAATGCATATTTTTCTTTGTTGCAAAGAAATGTGTGGAACAACTGTTCTAAAATGTTGAAAATGTTCTAAAATAGTCTCTGTGCATCACCTACAGTATGTGCTATCTGACGGGTGCAACATTTTGTTACACAATCATGACGTTTCTTTCTCTTAGCTTTTAGCATTCAGTAGCTAGGAACATTAGTCGATAGCAGAAATGTTGAGTCAATGCTGTTTTGAATAGTATAGTATAGTTTTGAATAGTATAATAGTTTAAGTATACCTTTCTCCAGTGAAGTTTTTAGATCAATTTAAAAAAAACTTGTTGAATCATTCATTCATCCACTTCAATATGCCACTACGTTTAGAAATATTTACGATAGCACACGTTTTTGTTTGAGGAAAAATTAGACAATCCCACTGAAAACTGGTGCAGTTTACAGTATCTGCCACAGTGCCTGATTTGAGAAAACCACTCAGGGGCTCCAAAGTACATTAAAAATGTTTACCCATAGTGCCTGTGTAGTACATTTAGCTTTATTTTCTCGGTTCTCTTCATACGTGATGATAAAACAAATAGACACCAGACTCTTGTTCTACAGACACAATGCACATTCTAACTTCGCTGATCTGTTTCTTTTTTTGTCTTTTAGTTTCGTTCTTGCATGTTGACGATGCTGGGGATGGGAGGTGGAGGTGACGATGAATCCTCAACATCACAATCAGTGACTGAAGTCTCCAAAGTTGGACCTGCTTAGACTGAACATCAAGACTTACCAGTAATGATTTGGGAATTGTAAATAACAATGAGTGTTATGAATAAATATATATGCAATGTCGCTATACGAGTAAGAAATCATAAATAATCTGCAGAGTGAAAAATAAAAATAAAAAATACAAACATGCATTTAGTGTCTGTATGTTGATGACATTCACTGGTTTGGACTGTGGTACATAATGTACTGTTTAATATGAGAAGCTGCGACCTCATCTGAACTACATCCTGGTGAACTTGGCTGTGGGAACCTCATCGTCGCCTCCGTGGGCTTCTTCACCTGATTTTACCACTTTGCATTCAGAAACATGATTGTTGCTTCACTGGGGTGCAAGATTGAAGGACTTACAGCAACTCTTGGTGGAAAGGAGTTTAACAAATGGCATGAAGTAAAAACTAAAACGGAGGTTAAATACAATACTACCATAGAGGGAGTGATTAGGCTCACATTATATCACCATAAAGGCAAAGATTTATGCTTGTACGTGTTGTGAAGTATGAAAGCTTTTGCAACCTAAAAACCTTGGGCAGGGTACTATGACATTACTTTGTCTAAACATAAAACCATTCTGCATCATCACTTCTCTTATGGTTTCACATGCCTTTTAAAGTCAAACTTGTCGTATGTTAAGGGGGGTGAGGTAACGAGGAGGACCCAAATGCAGATATAGTAGACGAATTTAACAAAAAGAGAGCTTTATTATAAAAAAGTCTACAAAACAAATAAACGGGCAAATAAGCAAAACAGAAACACAAACCGGCAGGAACGAGGAGACCACAGGGGAACCATGGAGAAGGGGGTCATGGAGAAGGGGGTCATAGACAAACAAACCGACAAGAGCCAAAGAACCAAGAGCAGTATATATATATATATATATATACAGACAGACACTAATGACAGAACGAGGTACGGCTGGAGAGGGTAGGCGACGAGACAAGGGTGGCAGGGTGATTACACAGAGAGGAAGTCACACTAAACAAGACACAAGGGGAAAGAACTTTACAGAATAAAAAAGGGAGTCGGGGAAACATCTAGGACATGACAAAACTCTTGTGGACTGCGGGATACCCAGAAGTATTATTATAAAAAAACAAGTGAGTATTACAATATCTGTTTTATTATGTTCTCCTTTGCTCTTTGGAACTTAACAGTTGTGGGAGTTTGTCCGACCTGAGACCGTTCCCTGCTGTCTGTCTAAAGCCTCCACAGACCACAACCCTGTTCTCTACGTCCTCTTCTATAAACAGGTTGGTTCACTGTCAATTATTCATTCTGATGTGAACGCTATTTGTGGGCAGGAGGATAACTTTGTATTCACTCAGCTGAACCATGTGATGGTAATTCCAAAATGAATCACCTTCTGGTAAGATATGAACAAATATAGAAGTTAGAACAAAGTTGTCTTTGTTGTTACTTAATAAAAAGCTAAAAGTTTTCAACAGAATCCGGCAGGTAACACACATTGCTGTCTACCAAATAGGAACAAAGGCACAGAGACACGAGACAAGCAAATTACAACCGTTAACATCTGTCTGCTAATTGCCTGACAATGGTCACAGTGGCACCTACTGTCTGTGAAATGCCAGCAGACACAGGGACATCAGACGTGTATTACAACCAGTCACTGTAAGGCCAAACAACAAGTCTATTGACTATATCATATATTTCCTTGACAAACCATACTGCATATAATATATATAAGAAGTGGACGTACGGTACGTCGACCTCCTTGATTTTCTAGATCCAGAAGAAACACGAGAGGCTGGAACTAAGTTTAAAACATTTTTTTTAAACGAAAACATGGACATAACCCAGAATGGACAACATCGTATGGTAAGTGACCTGTCAATCACAAGGTAGCCGTGCCCTAAAGCATACGCTGCTTCATCATACCCTGCTTCATCATACGCTGCTTCATCATACGCTGCTTCATCATCTATTTTACTCTAAATTGGACCATCATTTACAATATTTTATACAATAATTAATTAAGTGAGAAGTAAGTCATTTTCTCATAGACTTTTATACCTCAGACTTATTTTCGCAACCGGTGGCGTTGCCCCCTGCTGACTATTAGGTAGAACCCAGGTTTAAGGCACTTCTGCATTGGCTTCACTTTCAGACCCGGAGGTTGCCAGTTTGGCTGAACTGTTATGCTGAATTTAAAAAACAGAAATAACTAATTTTATTTGAATTTAGCACTGACAAGACCAATGGTGGCCTCTAACGGTGGCTTTCAAAACATAAAAAATGCTTGCTCCGTCCTCACAGAGGAAACCTGATACACAATTAAAAACTTCAGATCTCTTTATTGATTTGGACGACATGAACAAAGAAATCACTGTCACAAACCTGCAAAGTTCATCACGTTATTGAATTACATGCACTCATAGAAAAATAACTTCCTCACCAACAAAATGTACCTGTTGTTTTGACCTTTTCAGTTCCGCTCCTGTATAAGGAAGATGCTGGGTAATGAGGAGTCATTGAAGTCTCTAAAGTCGAACCTATAGGTTGTTCACGGCTCATTTTTGATGACATATTGCAAATAAAACTCAACGAACAAATGCTATGACAGAAGAGATTTTTACAGATAAAGAGTTATATTCAAGGAAAAGAAAAAAATGGAGAAATAAATAAATGCCATTGATGAAGTAATTATTTGATTATTTGTGTCTTTACCAGGCTATTCATTCCAGATGTACACAACAAAAATATAATTTTAGTACTGTATGCTGTCCTAAAATCTTGTTTTTCTTACAAGAAATGAAAATGTCTAATTTAGGTCAGTGGAAATCCAGAGTAGTTAAATCAATTAACCGTCGCAAGTGAATAGAGTGCTCAACAGAGACCAAACATTTTCTTCAGGCTCACTGTAGGTGTTTTGAAAATGTATGTTTTAGATTTAGATTTAGTTTCAGACTATCAGCAGTGAGCTAGAGGGAGATTTTGCATTAAAATGTATTTTATTCTTATACTCCACTACATTTAAGATATATTTATTTTACTTTTTACTCCACTACATTTATCTGACAGCTTTACTTACCAGTTAGCCTACTTTTTAGATTTTCATCTCTTCCTCTCCAGTGAAAACACATTTTTTTATAAACTGACAGATGAAGTTTACCTTTATATGTTGTGTTTTAAGATAAATAAACTCTTGGATCAGATGAAAAGTACGTCATTACAGAGCTGACAACAGGGCTGTTTTTCTGAGCTTGTGAAAAGTTGACATTTTAGATATACTGTACGTGGTTCTCACAGTAAAGCAACGCGACAAACATATGATGATTTTACAGAATATGATGCATTGCTGTAGATTAAACTACCCAACAGTATATAAAAGAGTAAGAATTAGCACAACCTTAAAAATCTACAGCACTAAAATGTAACATACACATTACTTCATCAGTAATGTTAATCCACAAATCATATAGAAAAAACACTGACAGTGAACATTTTACTCATTACATTGAGTACTTTTACTTTTCATACTTAAAGTATATTTTGCTGATAATACTTTTATTTAAATAAGGTTCTGAATGCAGCACTTCTGGTGTAAAGATGTAGACAAGTCAACATTTAGCCTCCAGGTGGCGCCATACTGCATCGCTCACAGCAGGCTCCATGTGTAGTGGATGTAACTATTCAACTGTGAGTAAATCACCTGAAAACACTATGTAGTGTTGTATAGTAAAACCACTAATATAACATGACATAATATATTATATAATAATATTAAAATAAGATCATACTTTCTTATATATCATACATATCTTTGGCTGGAGGTGGTCCGTATGCACCGCCAGACTCCGTTATTAATCCAGTTTTAAATCCAGTCTGTGGGTCATTCTTACCTGTTATTGGCCACATTGTTGCACGTACATGATTCACTAGTTTACTCACCCAGGGGAGACTTTCCCTTGCAGTGTTCAGAGCATAACTTGGCAGACAAACACACACACGTCCTTGCATACAACGAAAGCATGAATCATTTTCTATTTGTGTCCAATCTAATGAATGATAATAAGTACTACAGAAACAAAATGTATCATGATCAATCAATCATGATGCATGGCTCACCGTTTAAAGTAGTCGTTGCTTTCAAATTCTTTAACACAAGAAGCTAAAGAGGGTTAACTGAATAGGATTACCCATTAGTCTCTGTGGAGGTAGTCGCATAAGTAATACTGCTTACATTTCACTATTTGGGTGAGCTAATTCTAATTACGCGACTAAAAACCTGCCACAGAAACACCTGCCTTGGTTTTAACCAACTGTTGCCTGTGTGTTCATCATGAGAAGTGTTTACAGATACAAAAGAAATAGATCTATACAATAAATCCAAACATACTGTATGTGTTTACATGGTGTCTGTTGTCATCAGTCAAATCAATACTTGGAAATACCATTGACACCATTGTCTCTGGGTTTTAGGGTCATCTGTGCTGCAGAGAAAAGCAAAGGGAAAACAATAAAAGAATTAATTAAAAAAAGGTCATTCCACCATCCCCCAATAACATCTGCACACAAATCTGAGGATTGGATTATTACCTGATGTGAAATGAACGCGATGAGCAGCAAAGGTGGACTCGGTTCACTTCACACCAGTGTAATTATTTTATACACCTGCAGACCACCTGCTGTGCTGACAGCGAGCGTATAAGCCAGACTTTCACACCAGGTCATGGAGATTCCGGTTGGTAGTCGGGAGCAAATCCGAGTCCTGCTAGTAGAGAACTTTTACCAACCATGAATAGTTCAGAACTAGCGGAATTCCAGACCTACCCTCGAAACATCACAGCAGCACATGGAATCGAGAAGGGTAAAAAAAACAATAAAACTCCCCTTCTGGATGATATGCAAATTCACATTAACATACTGACAGCAAAGTACTCTCCCCAAAGATATTAGTTCAAGTATTACTTCATAAACAATAATGAACAATCTGTAAAGTTAAACATTACATTTGTAAAATAAAGTAAAATTGAAGAAAAGTTTACAGATTTCTTTAGTTTCAGGATCCGTCCTCTTCTGGATGTGTAGTCCTTGCCCCACATGGAGTTCTTATCAAATCTGCGAGCCAGCTACTTAAACAAGAGGTGGAGTTCGAGAAAAACACAGAATCAACGGATTAAAATAAACCTTTGTCAACCCTTGAACGGAAGTGAACTGTTGTTCCGGAGAGATTAACATGTTATTGAGTGAGCATGCCAGAGGTAATTACTCTATGTTAATCTGTTTTAAGGGAGAACCTGAGTTGTCCGTATAATCTGCTTTGGTCTACTGAGACTTGAGAAATCTTCACCTGGGTCGACCAGCTTCTGATAAGAGGTTCAACACTAAGAGGGGAGGAACTTTTACTAAAGATACCCTACAATGTCTTAAGTTAGATACATTGATATAGTGTCCATTTTATCAATGGTTATGATTGTTTGGTACAGAGGCTTTTGATCTGTTTTAAACAGCCCAATAAGGTTTATAGAAACATACTAGAGATAGAACCACCTGAACATAACCTTTTTTTAATCTGACCTCGGTTGCAGTGGAATCATTTTTTTCTTTTTGCTGAGGAACGATCCTAATTGAATAAAATGACCCGGAAGCATCTTAGTGGCCGCCATGATAAAAGCGGGTCGAATTGGCTAAATGCTAAGGAAAGCTGCGTCAATGCTTCCTTTCTTCTGTCCTTTAGCAGAGGATACACTGGGCCATCCTTTGCAAAAGGAAAGGGGATAATGCCGTCCCACAATTCCTTGAGCAGCATATAAAGCGACGCATCATTCGGCCGTCAGTACCATCCACCGCCACTGTTTAATTGAACACTATGGATACATTGACAACATCCGTCCTCGGAGGTGTGAGTCTATTTTGGACAGGAATCCTTACTCGAATTGTACAGCATTTGTCACTGTACAATCACACACCTTCAGGCTACTCCATGTCATTTTCTTTTGATAATTAATGTGATAACCAATATGTAACATTTTTTCAGTCCATTCACTGAGCACCGCCCCCGCCCCCCATGGAGGCCCCCCTCACACTGTGAAAATCTTTGCCTCAGTCTGAACAGTCTGTCTCTGTTCTCCGAGCTCGTCCCTGCTTTCAGAGTCAACTGACAAGAGTGAAGCCAGTAGATTACACTTGTCGCCGACGATCGGGATCCGATTGATGAATTATAACGTGAATGGAAGCAGATGAAAGACCCACGATGAAGTATATGCCTCGAATGCTGGTAAATAAACTGTGTGTGAAGGATAAATGAAAAACTTATAATGGCAAACGCAACTCCTGAAGTGATATACATTATACAGCCAGCCTGTCACCTGAGCTACAATGCTAATTAGCCTTACACATTGCGTCATTAGGTACATTAATCTGTAAATTCTAGCCGATAGTATTAGCCACCGTTAGCTAAAGATGAGCTCTGTTTCTCTTTTACCCTCACTTATGCAACTATTTACGTTACAGAGCTGAATATTAACGTGTATACCTGCAGTGTTATAAAGCTTCTAAACACAGTGTCAACGTTGAGCTTGCTTTTCCCCTGGTGTATGCAAGTTTTATAAAGTTAACAGTATCATTCAAGTCGTGCATTACGTTTTTAAAACAGTGCAGTCCATATAACCACACATGCCTTAATGTATAACATCATAGTCTCAAACTGACATTGGAATTGTGCCTTCAAAATTCAGGGCAGAAGGAGGGACAGCTATCATCCCGTTAAGCTCTAGTGCAATTAACTTTAACTGAACTAATTCAGTTTATTGACACTGGTCTATAATGCCTGAATGATCTCCTACATCTCTTGTCAATGTGCGTGCAGGGTGAAGCCACTGTGCATTCCACACACTGGCTCATTAGTAAAGTGGGTGTGGTAGTAGGATTGTGTGTTTCAGAAAGTTACAAAAATTGCACTTCTTCTGAAATATCTATTGGGGACTTTAGGAGAGCAGAATGCAAGGGTAAAATAATTAGATTTTCCGAGGGGAAGCATGTGTTTCTAAAATCTTGCCTAGGAGATTTTAGGTAGCATTTTTTCCAAAAAGAAATGTTTCCTGTAACTTGTTAGGAGGACCAGCAGGTACATACATACCTGGGCTAATCAGCTCGTTGGCATTTACGTGGAATAAATAATAACAATAATAATAATACATTTTATTTATCAAGCACTTTTAAAAAGGTACTCAAAGACGCTTTACAGATACATATTATTGATATATACATTATAAAACAAGACATCATTTTAAAATACATAAAAATAATTTGTACATTAAAAGCAGATCTGAAAAGGTGAGTTTTGATTTGAGATCGGTACAGTCACGGATGTGATTGGGGAGTGAGTTCCAGAGGGAGGGGGCAGCGATGGAGAAGGCTCTGTCATGGAGATAATGCATCATTTTAATGCCATTTTTACACCTAATATTAGAAAGAAACACATTCTGGCAACTTTAGTGTTTGGAATATTGAGGATATTGAATAAAAAAATCTGTGATTGTAAAAAAGTTGTCGAGACGACATTTCGAGGGGTTGTGATCGATCATAAGTTGACATGGAGACAACATATCGAATATATCAAAATGGTAAAATTATAAGGCCTTGTATATAATGTATTGCTCACTTATACTTCCTTACATATCTTACTGTGTGGAAGTGTAGTGGTCAACCTATAAAACGACTATAAATTCAAAAGTGTCATTACAAAAGCAAGCTATACGTATTATTAATAAGGCTGGTGATTCTAATCAGAATCAGAATCAGAAAACCTTTATTCGTCCCACAGCGGGGAAATTTACAGCGCTACAGCAGCAAAGGGACAGTGCAGATAAAGGTTAAGTACGAATGTATAAGTACAAGATATAAGTACAAAAAAAAAACACAATAACAAGTAAGTGGTAAGTAATACAGTAAGTGAACAGTGAGAGTAAAACTCTAGCAGCCAGTGGTAACAATAATACATAGTAAAAAGACATATATTGCACATTCGTATAGCACGAGATTGTATTGCACAGTAAGGTAAGTAAGTAGACACAGTAAGAGTAGTAATAAATAGTAACGGGGTGTATTGCACATGAGCGGAGGAACCGTGGTGATTACAGCCACATTGGGTGTGTGGTGGTCTACCAGGGGCCGTGGTGATTGTAAAGTCTGACTGCTGCAGGAAGGAAGGACCTGCGGTATCTCTCCGTGTGACACCGCGGGTGAAGCAGTCTGTCACTGATGGAGCAATCACACAAATCCGATGTTCCAGCAGTTTTGAAGTTATCTTCAGATTAGACAAAAAACTTTTTCGTCTATCACACAATGATGGAAAATTGTCTTAGTTTAGGGGCTCACAAACAACATTAAAACATACACCCATGAAAGACTCTCAGAAAACGACATTAAAACACAAACATTTCCATGAATAAATAAATGTGCAAATCTGCATGAAAAAGCAGTGACAGTCTCTCTGGCCTTGTTTGAAATGGATATTTCAGTGGCCCCACCAAGTTCTGAAGTTCTCTCTTATGTATTTAAGGTGTTTGTTACAGGCCATCAGACCTTAACATATTACAATAGTAAGGGCTCTAATCTGAAGTCAGACTCCACATTGTCCTCCCTGGTTGTCTGGTACATGAAATGATCAAACTGATCCTTAAATTAAACATCACATTCTGTGCAAGCCTGTTTGTTCTCAGTGATGGTGTCTCTCTGAAAGCCCTGTCTGCGGCGTCCTGGGTCCAGACATGCTGGGGAGAAAAACTCATAGTCACTGTATGGATCACATCACCACCACCCTCGTAGAGACACACTATCCTGTTGGGAATATCCAGAACTGAAGGGCTTTAGACAGACACAGCTGTCACCCAGGGTCACTTTGCTAAAACTGCTGTGTGCAGCATTTACATGTTAAACTCACAACTAAATACAAATATCCTAAAAAAAAACAAAAACAGTATGTATTGGTCAAATATCCCCAATGCAATATTGAACAGGAAAAAGAGTGAGCCACATAATGTAAAAATATCTGGTAACTCTTTCTATGACGCACATGTCTGTAATGTATTATACATACTTAAAGTGCATTATAATCTGTTTATAGCACTGTACAATCCATATTTTAATCACTTGTAATTATTCATAATGCATTGTAACGTAATCTTATTATGATGCAATATAATCACTTTTTATAATGCATTATAATGTGATTATAAGTCACTATAAGGGCTCAATGTTTGCTTTTTGCACACAAAATGTTGGAAAATGAATTAGTTTGTTTAAGGTGTCATAACAGAAATGTAATACTCCAAGTATGTTTACAATGCATTACACACATGGAAAGTGTTATAGAAAGTGTTACCAAATATATTTTCGGATTATTTTTGAATTTTTAAAAAATAATAATTTCAACACCACACTGCCTTGATGTCTGAATATTCTGTTGTTTATTTTCGTGCCTATCATGCTGTTTAGTTGCGCCGTCCTTTCGAAAGCGTTCTTTTCGAAAGTCGTTCTTCATAAATCAGCCACACTCTCTTGCCTTTGCCCTTGACATGAGGACTATTGCGTGAGCTTTAGGATCAAAGGAGAGTAAAAAAATCCTATGTTCTGATGTGAACTGTCTTTCCGGAGGGATTAAAGGTGTCTTACCTCTCTCACAGGTCAACAACTGTGACTGTCGCTATTATAGTTCTGTGGATCACCCCTTGTCCAATAAAGCTGCTTTAAGACTTGGCTGTCCTCTCATGCCCATGTATACTAACCTACTTAGACCACAACAATACGCAGAATATAAAATTAGGTTGATATTCACAGTTTTGCTGAGTTTGTCTTAATTTCACAAATGAATTCAATACCATGGAACAGATGGTATTTGTTGATAATACACTATAAGTGTCCCAATGTGCAATTATTCCTCTGCATCCACAAGTATAAGAAAATAAACTTTTGCTTTGAAGCTGAATTTATCATTTGATATGCATATTCAGTGATTCTTTATGATTTATTATTTCCCAGATTACTCTAGTTATATAGAAATTGAAAATATTAGCTCCTGCAGGTCTCAATGAGGGCAAACGATGGCTCAAAATTGACATTTATGTCTTAGTCAAAGATCTTGCAACTAATCCTGCTTTTAACAGAGTGGAAGTAAATCCGCTTTCAAACAAGATTATTTGGGAATTTTGTGTCTTAAGGTAATAAGCTAATGGTTTTAATTACGGTTCAAATAAGTTTGCTTATCGCTGCTTTTCCGCTCGCTTTCATTGCCAAGCAGTACGGCTAACAAAACCACCTAATCCTATCAGAGGTCTCTGAAGCACAAGTATAAAAGCTAAAGTCAGATGTGCAGCACAAGTCACCCACAGAGGTTGCAAGTGACGAGAAAGGTCAGCTGCTGAGGTCCTCCCTCTACAATCACAATGGCAGAAGAGTGGGGAAAACAGGCATTTGCTGCCAGGCGGTACAATGAAGATACAACAAGAGGATCGGCCTTCACTTACACAAACAGCAATCATACTAAAGGTACAGTTTTATCTTTTTGTTTATTTAATAATACAATGGCCGTGTTAACCAGAGCAAAATCTATACATTGTTTACCAACAGAAGCTGATTCACTACATTTTGTTGACTAATAAGGGAATCTTTAAAGTCTTATGGTACATTTTATGAACTTAAAATGATTATATTTGGTAATTCATTCAGACACTTGTTGGACGTTTGGAGTGACATAGTGTATTGTTTAAAGAATAACTTTAAAACTAATTCATTAAATAAGGTGTTTTTATTGGTAATTTTCTACCAGCAAGAATTTATTTTGTAGTTTTGCATCATAGTTGACAGTTTGCTGATGAAAATGTTGTACAGTGTCAGACATTTACCTCATTTTCTTTATTAGAAAAATACTCTATGTACTCTAGATACTTGCATAAGTTAGAGATTGTTGCTGTCTTTTCACCTGAGACAAAGCTTTATCTCACATGAACGCTTTGCTTCCAGGCCGTTAAACAGGACAAGGTGGTCAATGTGAATATAAATGCGATTCTGATTTTTGTTGTTGTTGCAGATCCTTTCAGTTACCTCTTATTAACCACAAAGCGGTTTTCCCCCCTCGGGCTTAATGTAGCTTTAACTACAATCTGATTCTAATGTAATGTAGTTAGTATTGTTGTATATTCACATTTGACTGAAGATTTAGAGTTTAAGTTAAAACATTTCTGTCTCATTCTTAATACAAAACAGATAATGGAGTTTCATTATCATTACATACAAAATATTTAACAACATCTAAATATGTGCAGTCTCAAACAGGTATCGGTTCTAAGGACTTACACAATAAGACAATGTGGACCACATGAAATTCTAAACTGTGAGACTAAATATGAAATTGCTTTTTTTTTCTTTTAGATCCCTTTGAGGGTCCCAATTACCACATTGCCCCTCGATGGGTTTACAACATTGCGACAGTCTGGATGTTTTTTGTGGTCGTCTTATCTGTCTTCACCAACGGTCTCGTCTTGGTGGCCACAGCAAAGTTCAAGAAACTCCGTCACCCTCTGAACTGGATCTTGGTCAATCTTGCAATTGCTGATCTCGGAGAGACAGTTTTAGCCAGCACAATCAGTGTATGCAACCAGTTTTTTGGTTACTTCATTCTGGGACACCCAATGTGCGTCTTTGAGGGCTACACTGTCTCAGTTTGTGGTAAGTGGACAAAATTGATTCTCTTTGATTGGAAAGTGTTTGGAGAGAGAGTTTTCTTGCTGCTGCACACAGCTTTAAATACCTTTACTGAGTATCCTTATTCTCCACACAGGCATTGCTGCTCTCTGGTCCCTGACTATCATCTCCTGGGAGAGATGGATAGTTGTATGCAAACCTTTTGGAAATGTCAAGTTTGATGCCAAATGGGCCACAAGTGGAATAGTGTTCTCCTGGGTCTGGTCAGCAGTGTGGTGTGCTCCCCCCATCTTTGGATGGAGCAGGTAGCCTGATGCTTTTTTATCTTTAAAAACATTGGGGTTCTTCTTTTAATCAGTGGAACCGTGAACTAAACATTTTCTTGCATCAGGTACTGGCCTCATGGACTAAAGACTTCCTGTGGACCCGATGTGTTCAGTGGAAGTGAAGACCCTGGAGTCCAGTCCTACATGATTGTTCTTATGATCACATGTTGTATCATTCCACTGGCTGTCATCATCTTGTGCTACCTTGCAGTGTGGTTGGCTATCCGTGCCGTAAGTTATCTCACAAGCAGTTTTCTATAAAGTAGATCACGGCCTGGCAGAATCTCACACTGTGTTCATTTGCTGATCACAGGTTGCCATGCAGCAGAAGGAATCAGAGTCAACCCAGAAGGCTGAGAGAGAAGTATCCAGAATGGTCGTTGTCATGATCATTGCATATTGCGTCTGCTGGGGACCTTACACCACTTTTGCCTGCTTTGCCGCGGCTAACCCTGGATATGCCTTCCATCCTCTGGCTGCTGCCATGCCCGCATACTTTGCCAAGAGCGCCACCATCTACAACCCAGTGATCTATGTCTTTATGAACCGGCAGGTGGGCACAACAGTCACATTGCCACATTGGTCAACTTTCTATGTCTCGATCAGATGTGTTTGGTTTATACTATTTAACATCTTTTTTTATTCTCTCCCTATCAGTTCCGTGTATGTATCATGCAGCTCTTTGGCAAAGAAGCGGATGATGGCTCTGAAGTATCCACTTCAAAGACAGAAGTCTCCTCCGTGGCTCCTGCATAAAGCTGCTGGAAAAACAAAACTGAGAACCATTGTGATTTGTACAGTAAATATGTATTGTTTAATTTTTTTTTTAGTAAATATAGCTTTCTGGCAAAAGACAAAAACAACAAAAAAAAAAACATAAAGCAAATGAATCATTATATGAATTGTGTTTTTTTCAGATGAACATAAAAAGAATATCAAGCATACTTAACGTTTTCCTTTTGGTGATTTTTAATAACTAGAGGAGATTAGATACCATTTTCCCCATCACTGGTGTTTATGTTACTGTAAAAGACCTTACACACGTTTCAATGTTATGGAGTAGCTCAAGATTGTACATCTTGGTGGAAGTTTGGAAATAGAAATGGCTTAAAAAACACAAGGGTTAACATAGTATCACTCATGTACAGTTGCAAAAGTACATGATTGATCAGAGTCTCTTTATCCCCCACCTGCGAGAAAGACTGCATGAGTTTCACAACTAAAACCAAAATGTAAGCTGAATAAATTAAATAGTTTCCGCTGATGTGCTTGATGTGATTGACGGAAGTAGTGTATGTAGAGCAACATTAGAGACAAACACAGCAATATCACCCTGTAACAAATGTACGATTTTAAAAGGAAGAATTTAAGAAAAATGCACAGAGAATTATCTTCTAACTTTGCAGCTTAAAGTAGGCATAATAATCTCGAAGATTTTCATTTAAATTAATGTCAGTTAAGTCACAATTTATCGCAGAATGAGGTAACACATTTGGGTGTCTATTTCCTGTAAAAATCACAAGCGCTCTCTGGGGAGTAAGATCCAAAAACACACCTGCAATTACCGCTTATCGCCATAGCAGCCGCCACACGTGATTGTAATTTTGAACTGTATTTTTAGCCTCTTTCAACCTATTTTTGGTTTTAGAAACCTTCTGGGTTTTTGGCCATCAAGCGCTGATACACCAGATTAAACCATTATAGCAGCTTTGGTAAACCTCGAAGTGCCCCTGAAGTGAACTGTCTTTCTTGAAAGTTTAAAGGGTTACAAAGCAAACATGCTCAAGGGGATTGACCATACCAATGTCTTGGCACAACCTGAGGTCTCCCTCTAATCTGATTTTGTCTGTGAGGACATGAGAAATCTTCACCTGCATTAGCACAGTGTGCTCAAAGTGCCAGAACAGGGAGAAACTGCTATGACAGCTGGTACACTTAAATTAACCTCTAATACCCTTAGAAGAAATGTGAGAAGGCAAACAAACCAAGCTATACTTTGAATACTAAATTCAAATTCATTGTTTATCTGTTCATTAGAGAAACAATGAAATTATCATTACCAAATGCAAGGTTAGGTGCACAACTTCACCTTTTTACCACCATCTGAGGTGCATAGAATGAATAAGTTAAGAAGGAAACCATAAAAAAAATCCTCCTTGGCAGCAAACATTGATGTGAAGATTAAAAGACAATGATTTCAACAGCATCCAATTGAGGAGCAGTGTATCGCTCTATTTTCCTTTCTTAAACCAGTGATAGAGGAAGTTTCAGGTCGTGAAGTAAAAGTATCAAAAGTATTGCCTGCTAACTCTGAAATAAATGAAAACAACTGCAATAGTGGAGCTTAAGTATAAAGTAGGAGAAGGGAAAATACTCAAGTAAAGTACAAGTACCTAAGAATTTAAGTTAAGTATAGTACTCCGCGACTGCTTAAAACATTACAAAACCCTATTGTTTCCCATTGCTCTCCTCAAACAGACAGGTCAGAGGTCAGGGTTAGTTCATTCTGCGTCTTTTTCACTTAAGCTGGATAGTTTAAATTCAGGTCCAGCTCAGACTGCCTCATTATGTCATTGTGTTGGCAGATAGATAGATATGCAGATAGGGTCGAGGTTTTTCTCCAACTCCTGACTAGTTTGGGAACCACGTTGTTTGAACGGTCTTTTATTTTGACATGTAACCGGATGTTGTGTTTGACGTCATTGTGTGCGCATGTGTCCTCCACCCTAGTCTCGCCACACACGTGAAGTCCGTGAAGAACAAGACTTGAAGTCATGTCCAAAGCTAGTACGTATTTTATCGACACTCACTAAATAACTGTGGATGGTTTTACATTAATTCTGTCGTTGCTTACATTGTGCAGAACAAAAACGAGCCAAACGTCTCGACATCCTCGGGAAATTTAAGGTGAGCGCGACCCGGCTAATGTTATTTGTGGCTATCTTTACGAGCTACAAGTCAAATCCTGCTGCGTAGTTCAGCCTTTATTTTCAAGAAAATATCATACCGTCCCAGCTCCCCTTGTCACCATACTCTGGTGTACATTTAACATTCAGCCGTTTCACTGTCACTGTGCATGTCTCCATAACCAAACCAAACAACTGTAACGTTACAGTGTTTCTAACTTTACATGAGGTGCCGTCAAGCATACTGCATGGTAATTACATACACTACCGTTCAAAAGTTTGGAATCGACTGCCTCAAAAGCCTGATTGGGTCCAGTCAGATGGCTGAGGGGACTATATCTATTTATTTATTTTTAGGTCTTCAATGCTTTTAATTTGTAGAATGTCCTCTTTACAAATAGATGTTATTTTGTATGAAGTGTTTGTGTTGTACATGGAGAAGAGCACGCTGTGCAATGGTTCGACCAGACTGACAATTAAACAGACAAAGGTAACTCTTAATTGTAAGTTTAGCATCAAAATAGGAGCATGTTCCAGTGTCAGGTGTGCAAAGCTTAAAACTTGAAAATAGAAACAGAAGGTTAGGGCTATTCCTATTGGAACTGGAAGACCAATTCAATCTGACCACTGAGTAGACTGCAGACGGCCAAAAGAAAAACGACTTCCCAAATTATACAGAGTGAGGTTCACGAATGATCATGGGTCACTTGTGTTTTTATGGACTGGAAAACAAATTCAAAATCTAAGGGTATTTGGTGGAAAAAAATTATTACAATAGTATTCTCCTCTGTCATGCCACACTGTGTGGACATAGACTAAAATGAATAATCATTTAATTATTCTTTTTGGGAGCAAACTTATGTCAAATGTAAATATAATGCATTTGGTGTATGAATTATACTTGTTTTCATCTATGTTAAAATTGCCATTGTTGAAGGAAAGACATCAATATAAAAGGTGATTCCAAACTTTGGATCGATTGTGTATAACATGCTAAAGAACACACACACACTAATATATTAGCAGAGAAACTCTGTGAGGTACAAGTCTGTTGCACTACATTTTTACTAGGTCTTTATTCACAAGTCAGATTTTCAAGATATTTTCAGACTTGTTGATTATAATTTGCATTGTTTGCTCAGTGAAACGTGTAAGCTTCTTATTTGGTTTACAAAGCCTCACAAATGTGGCGATCAATTGAATGTTTAGCGTCCTTTGTTGCATTTTGATGCCTTCTTAAAGAACTTGAAGAAAAGATATTATTTTAAGATATATTTTGTATGTTTTCCTGCATGCAGACTAAAGATGGACGAAAAGATGATGCTTCAGGGCGGACAAAGAATTCGGAGCAGTCGTCTGTGCAGCATGTCAAAAACCACAGAAAACAAGAAGATGTCCGGAAGCAAAGGGTGAACATTTGAAAGTTTTGCCTGTTCTCGTATTTGAGGTTACATTGCTGATATTTTCTTGAGGTGAACCAACAATTTGTGTATTTCTCCTAAATAGCTTCAGGACCTCCAGGACAGGCAGAGAATCTCTAGAGAACAAGAGCAGATGAAGAGGAGGAATTTGCAAAGCTTTCAAAGTGACATCCTACAGCGACAAAGAGAGTTTGAGCAGAAGGTAAACGTCGGAATATTTAGTAGAAATGGACTGCAATTAGAAAAACTGCACAATGTGCATATTGCCACTGTAGTGATTTTGGTTTTCTTCTTTGTGTTCACAGGAGATGGACATGCAGAGTTTGGAGAAGAATGTTAATTTTGAAAATGAGAATTCGAGAAAGGCATATTACAGAGAATTTAAAAAGGTACATAGTTTGTTCCATACATGCCCCTAACTGGCTCCTATCTGATGAATAATACAATTTTAGAGGTGTATACATAGAATGATCATATAGAAAAGGCTGAAATGCACTTTTGAACATAAATACTTTGTTTTTTTAAAATGTTTTTCTTTCTTTTTTTAAAGGTAGTGGAGGCCTCAGATGTGATTTTGGAAGTTTTGGATGCACGTGACCCGCTGGGCTGCAGATGTCCTCAGGTGGAGCAGGCAGTCATTCAAAGCGGAACGAACAAGAAGATAGTTTTAGTACTTAATAAAATTGGTAAGTTAGCTAAGCGATTGTAGTAGTTCTATTTATTGTGGTAAATATTCAATGCTTGACTTGTATGATTTTACTTTGATTTATAGATTTGGTGTCAAAGGAAATTGTGGAAAAGTGGATTAAATATCTTCGTAATGAGTTTCCTACAGTAGCTTTCAAAGCATCTACTCAGCAACAGACCAAGAACTTGGTATGCAGTTAAATATTTATATTTTGATCATCTAAAATTGGAAATTGAGATTCAAATAATTAAAGCTCTGGAATAACATCATTCCACTTAAACACTTTGTCCCTGTCTTGTGCCATGGACAGAAACGCAGTAACGTACCAGTGACTCAAGCCACCACAGAGCTTCTCAGTACCAGTGCTTGTATTGGAGCCGATTGTTTGATGAAGCTACTCGCTAACTATTGCCGCAACCTCGACATAAAGACGGCCATCACCGTAGGTGTTGTAGGTAAGCCCAACATCCAGCCACACTCCAGGTTCTTTCAGTGTAAAAGGCGAGGTTGTCCAAAGTAAAATAATTTTGCCATTCCTATTTTGTAGGTTTTCCTAACGTTGGAAAGAGTAGTTTGATCAACAGTTTGAAACGGGCACGAGCGTGTAATGTCGGAGCCACTCCTGGTGTCACCAAGTAAGTATATAAAAAGCTGTTCATTAGAGCTGAACAATTGATCATGATTTTATCAAAATCGCAGGAGGCGTTACATTTGTTTAAAGCAAAATGTGTCAAAAATAAAATTCTATATTGAGTATTGGGGTGCTGCAGAGATCACACAGCCTACAAATCGTATTCTACAGACTATAAAAATTCTTTGTTTGGTGCAGATCCTCGCACAAAATCGGATCATTTTAATATATTATTCAATAAAAATGAGACTGGTGATGCAAAAATGATAATTCCGTCCAATATCGTGAATCGTATCACAATTGCCATATCAGTCAAAAATAATCGCAATGGATACTTTTTCCAAATTGTTCAGCCCTACTGTTCATCCTACACTCCTGTTCATCCTGCTTGTTCCCTACTAGTCTTGCTGATGGGTTTGATGGATTTCAGGTGCCTTCAACAGGTGCATTTGGACAAATACATTAAGCTTCTAGATTGCCCCGGCATTGTCATGGCAACTTCAACGACTGATGCTGCAATGATTCTTCGCAACTGTGTGAAAATCGAACAGCTTGTTGATCCCCTTTCACCCGTTGAAGCCATCCTTCGACGCTGCAACAAGGCGGAGGTATGTCAGGTCGTCGTTACAACCTTCTTGTACGTTGCTTTATTGTGTTTTTTGCAAGCTGCCATTACAGTATTTCTGCTGGATGTACAGATCATAGAGCACTACGGAGTTTCCGACTTTCACACAGCTCTGGAGTTCTTGGCAATGCTCGCTCGACGTCAAGGCAAACTGAGAAAGGGAGGGCTGCCTGACACTGACAAAGCAGCAAAGAGTGTGTTAATGGACTGGACAGGGTGGGTACATTTTGGATTTTGTTAAAGTTTGACAAATGACTTTCTGCCATTTCTTATCACTGTATTAATTTTTAGCATGTTGTGATAATTTAGGGGAAGGATCAGCTACTTCACGCACCCTCCAGAGACGCACACTCTTCCCACACACGTCAGCGCTGAGATTGTTACGGAGATGGGTAAAGCTTTTGACTGGGATGAGCTGGAAAAAGGAAATCGGGAGGTTCTTGCAGGTAAAGTTTACTTCTAGGAGAAGTGAGAAGCACTGGACTCATTATTCACCAATATCTTTTTTAGGTTGTTCCTAAATGTTTTCTTAAGAGGTCCTAAGAAATGTCTGTGCCAGATTCATGACGGTTTTCTTAAACCACAGAATTGTCCGTACCTGTGTTCCTATAATGTTGAATACCATTGTCCTTTAAATTAAAATCCTGTTCCAGTTAATCCTAATTCGCTGGTAAACGCCTCGCCAAGCCACGTAAAAGGACATGGGGCCGTGTGCACACAGAAATTGAAAAGAAAAGTTGAAAGAATTAAATCAAGAATGCCCAAACGAAAGTCTAAGGAGGGTGGAGCGCCAGACTCCAAACGTAAAAATACTTCAATAGTACTGAAGTGGAGGTACTTCTGCAGGAAGTGAAAGCTAAACGAGCTGTCATATTTAGTAATGTCAGAAGTTTATATAGTTTGTAATATAATTCCATAATGGCATTAGACCTGGTTAAGATTAGATTAGACTAAAATAGATTTGGCTAAATTACCTTGGCTTCCATTGATAAAACAGTTGGATTTGCTTTTCGCTGTCTTTCAGAGTCATCATGTCCTGATATCCAAATGGGATTTTGCATGGAAACCACTGGAATGACACAAGGGGACCAGGCTGAACCGCCTTCTGACCTGGGAATGTTGGGGGGGTCTTTGGAAGAGCCAGAATGTAAAGATGAAACTGAAACTATGGAGGATGGCCAGGACGAAGAGGTATGAAACTCAAGGGTTTACTTACAGTAATTACAGTTTGTTGTGCATGCAAAGGTGTCTCCTGTCAATCAACTTTCATTCCTGCTCAAAATAGTTTGGACCAATGACAGTGGAGATAAAATCTCAGAGGTCAAAGACTGACTTGCCTGCAAGTGATGCTGCATCCAGGGCTCCAGATTTGAAGGATATCTTCAATGTAGATCCTCTACAGCAGGGTCAGGCACTCCTGGCTGCCGGCAAGAAGAGGAAAAAGCAACAGAAAAGAGCTGGTTTGTATTAATATTGGTCTAAATACTCTAATATAATGTCATTTTGTCTGTAGTGTGGTCTGTTCATGCAATGATTTCCTAATATACTTTTAATTGTAATCTGAGAAAAAGTAAACAAACAAACAAAAACTCTATAAAAGCATGTTAGTTTAATTGTAAACAGGCCAACAAGCCTCATTTACTCAATTTTCATTGAAACAAAAGTGCAAAAACAAAAAAAACAAGAAAGTTGGCTTCATCAGTTGATAGTGAGGATGTTCTACCCCAACGTTAATGTGCAAAGCAAAAGGTTCCATTTGTTTTTTCGACCCCAGTAGCTGATCTTCTGAAAGGAGTACTGATGTATGTTATGTTTAATCGTGCAAAATTAAATCAAAGTTTTTTTTTTTTTCTCTGCAGACAAAATTGCCACCAAACTTTCAGACACATTGACTGCTGCAATGGACTTCTCATTTTCAGATAGCTGATTGAAATAAAAGATTAAAAGAATACATTATTGGTATTTTGTCATTTTTTAATGCAAGTTAGCTACAGTATTGTGATTGAAAAAGTAATGCAACACTTTAGCTTTAGGGAACCTTGATCCTTTCTTCATCTAATCATAAAATGATCCCTTTTAAGGTAGTTTTTCACTTAATTTCTGATTTTTTTTTTTTATTACACTTCCATATTGAGGAACTATTTGCAAATTGCACTTTAGATCAAATAAATACTTTCATTACTGTCTTTCTGCATCCCAGTTACACTGGTTTGAATGTAAAATACTACAGTTTGTTCTTATTTTAACTTTGGTATACCTGCACTAAATAGTCCCGTTTCGAAATGTTGTAACCTCACAGCAGTCAACAAGTTCCGGGTAACGTAACGTGCGTGGTCGGATGACCTCAGCCCGTCGGCCCAAGATAAACAACATTGTTAGTGCCGTGGCTAACGACTGTTGAAGAGCTTGTATTTACCAACTTTCACAATGGCAAAGAAAGCGGAGGACTTTGGATATTTCTGGCTGTGATTACGTTAAACACCTATTGCCACAGTACGTTTTTATACTTCCTCTAAAATAAGCTATCCAGCTAGGTAGCGTTAGCTTTTTGAGCAACTAACGGATGCTAGGTAGCTAGTTTAGCTAAACAGCAACTTCCTATTTTTACTTTGCCATGACGATGCTGATACTTGACTGCTTTCAATAAATAAAAAAATCCACATCTTTCGAGTTGCCGACTGGTAGGTAACGTTAACTGGGAAGCCCCTGTAAAGCGTCGGCGGTGTAAATACTAAGGTTAGCTAGCTTTAGCGTTAGTTCATGTGGGCCCGTTTGCACTGAGCTGTCAAGTGAACTCTGCTGTCCTGACGCGAGATTAGAGCTCACGAAAACTCCTACCAGTAAAATAGCTAACCATGTGCATTTCGTGTCTAAATGGCTCATAGATCTACCCCAAAAAAACATCATCAGCCGCCTTTTGGTGGTTTGTTGACGGTGTGGTTCTCACAAGATTCAACGACCACTGCCCGCGGACATAACGGCACTGACGACTTATTTTCACACAGCTAACTAACACACAGGGTGAAGCAACACCGACCGCCAGTTATGCTCTCTGCGTACATGTACATATTGTAACGACGTGTTTTGAATTATGTGCCTGCATTTAGTTCAGAAACGTAGTAAGTGCACTAATTAATTTTACTTTAAGAGGCAGAATATAACGAAAAGTCATTGTGTCCAAATCTGAAATCTGTGAGGCTGGTTATAGCTCTTGGTTAGACCCTGATGAGGTATTTATGAGTCCACACCATCTCAGTGGAAAGTTTTGGAAGGCAAAAAAATATACCAGCTATAACTGAAGAGGGTACAGGTAGGCAGTTTAACATGCGCTATCTTAAAAATGGTCTAGGATGCATCCAGATGCAAGGTGACTATTAATAATAGGGAGCAGAGGAGGGCCAATTGACCTAATGTGCAACAAGGTATCCATTCAACCATGCAGTGGTATCAGCAGAGGTAAGTTTTTAATAAATTCATACATGGAAAGCTGTTGTCTCTGATGTGATCAATTTTATTGACAAAGAAGGTATGATTTTCTTACAATCGGCACCTGATGAAGCATCGGCAGTAGGTGGGCTGTACAAATTGATTGGTGTTGAGAAAAATTTCCTTAATTGTGCAGCTTAAACATTGAAAAAAAAGTGTTGATTGCTACACAATTTATATTCTTAAATAAGTTTAAGAAAATACAACATTTCCATTGGAAATGATTATGTGGATACCATAGTGGGTGGTTTTAAGGATTGAGTTGTGTTATAACAAACAAAAACATTACATACTTTAAAATACTGGTAAACCTATCTATAATGCTGCTTTGTTCTGTTTTCCAGCTCCATCCCTAGATCTGGATCGCTCTCTTTAGCCATGTCGTCACGTGTGTTGCTGCGGCAGCAGCTGATGCGAGAACAAGCCCAGGAGCAGGAGAGACGTGAGGCCCAGCAGCAGGCCTCTGTCTCTCAGCTGCGGGCCTCTGACTCCACTCCAGCCATCTCTGTCACAATGCCCCCAAATGTTGCCCGCCCCCCTCCAGCACAGGTGCCTGTGGAGGTGCTGAAAGTAAGAGCGTCCTGTTTGTATGCTCATCACTTGCGTTCTTTGTTTAATGAAGTCTGATTATGTCAGAACATTAGCCCTTAACTCCTCTTTAAATGATCAGGTGCAGACCCACTTGGAGAACCCCACCAAGTACCACATCCAGCAAGCACAGAGGCAACAGGTGAAGCAGTACCTCTCCACCACTCTGGGCAACAACGCGGTTACTCAGACCATGGGTGTGTCCCCTATACTGCATTCCAGTTCTGCCCCTGAAGTTGCTCCGACTGCAAGCAGTGCCCCAAACAGTCCTATGGCTCTGCTTAACATCGGATCCAACAAGGAGGAAGTAAGGGAAATTCCTCTTTGATACCATTGGTTTCATTTGTTGTGTGTGGGTTTCGGTTTGCTGCTACAGCAGATTGCACAACCATGTCAATAGTTGCCTTTCTGCAAACTTACAGTGCGATTTTGGAGAAGTTAAATGTCTCACTTCTAGCTAATTACTTTTTGTTTGCTCTGCAATGAAGTGTCCGAAGGTCCCACTGCGCTGATGCATGCCTTTTGTCATCGTACCCTTGTTGGCCTGTTGTCACAATAAGATGCTAAATACTGCACCTACAGTTTAACCATGCCAGCAGTTCTCTTGTACACACTCCTCTCTTTGAAATCAGGCCTCTTTAGTTAAAATGCTTTAAATGTTTAGTGTCAGCCTTTACAGAGTATACTTAAGTTTTAGATTACAAAGCACACTATGTGTACATACGTGTTGATTACTGTGACACTTTTAACCCTTCACTGACAGAACCACTGCTGTTTTCTCTCATGTGCTTTATCTAGATTGACGATGTGATCGACGACATCATTAGTCTTGAATCCAGTTTTAATGACGACATCATTTCACTGATTGACTCAGGACTTCAGTTGCCTAGCACGGTATGAAGACCAATGTATTTATTTGAACATGAATACTTCCTTTTCCTTTTCTTTAATACCTACTTTCTTTAATACCTACTTTCCTTAATGCCTACTTTCCTTCAGAGTTTAGAGGTTCTTCTTTAGATGTACAGTGACAGTATAATACTGTGGTTTAACCCACAAACGTTTTTATACCCAAAGTGTTTTTTCTGTGAATGGACGGTGTCTTTTATATGTGGAATTCTGAAGTCGTAGGAGCAAATATATACTTTTGGCACTCTGTTACTATTCGTCACAAAAGTGCTGCCTGGGCGGGGTAAAGGTATCAGAGGATACAAGACAGGGAGAAGCGAGACCAAAGGAATTGCACTCATAAAAAAGTTCATCGTAGAAAACAAGTTATTAGTCAGATAGGGGAGAGGTTGCCAACATTTTGCCACAAAACAAAATATGAGGATTATGGTGATGCTGTTGGAAGAAAAGAAAAAGAAGTACAGTGAGGTAAATGTTTGTTGTGATTTAATAGCTTTAGCATGTAAGAATGTCATATAAATGGTTGGATTTTGGGCGTTATCCTTAAACAGCATCTGTTAATTAAAATGTTTAAACATACTAGTAAATTGAAACCTGCCTTTTCTTTGTGGCACATTTGCTCTGTGCAACATGTAGTAGTATTTTTCTGATGCCACAGAAACCAGGTTTGATTCTATTTAAAATGTAGTTCATTTTCATGCAGGGATGGAGAATACCTCTTTTTAACTTATTTGCTTCTAGGTTTATGGTAATCAGTTACTATTTTTATGACATATATTTATATATTTTATATTTATATGTTCTATATCCTGTAGCTCCCAGGAAATCTGTTGGATGTGTACCATAGTCCTGGAATGGCAGCACCTACTCTCACTGCCAGCAACTCGTGCCCTGCTGATCTTCCAAAAATTAAAAGGGAAATAACTGGTACGGTAAATAACTTTATAAACATGTGCCTTGATACTTTTTTTCTGACAACTTTTTTAAAAACTTTGATTGTATTTCAATGTGAGAAACGCAATGAATTTGTCTTTAAGATGCAGATACCAAAGCGATAATGAAAGAAAGGCAGAAGAAAGATAACCACAACCTCAGTAAGTCGAGCTTTATTTCAACCATTTTGAGCACTTTGTTGACTGTGAATGCAGTAACATCAGGAATACAGTTGGAGCAAATGTGACATTGCAGATTAAAAATATCCCACTCCATGTGATATATTTTTTTGCCTGTGTCAACTCCAGGACAACCCATCTTTTTGTCTGCTCATGTCCATGTACATGAAACAATGCTTGCTTATTGATAACTTATTGTTGAAGTTAAGCTTAAGTGTGTTTCTTTTTCTCTCCGCCTTGTCCTTCTTGCTTGTCTACAGTTGAGAGGAGGCGGAGATTCAACATCAACGACCGTATAAAGGAGCTGGGCACTCTGATACCCAAGTCGAGTGAACCGTAAGCGTAGTTTGATTTTTCAAGATATACGTTTTCCTTTGCTGAATCACTTAATAAAAAACTAATTATGGTTTAAAGAAGTGGATGTAGCCTCCGGGTCTGAAAAGTGAAGCTAATGCGGAAGTGCCTTAAACCTGAACCAGCAGAGGGCGACTCCACTGGTTGCAAATGAAGTCCGATTGTATAGAAGCCTATGAAAAAATGACCCTACTCCTCACTTGATTTATTACGTCAGTAAACGATTTTCACATGAATTTATTCTCTCAATCACTAGTTTCAAGTCATTTTCAATACAGCATTATGTTCATTTTGTAAATTATTAGTCCTATTTAGAGTAAAATAGAAGATAAAGAAGGGTATGCTTTAGGGCGTGGCTACCTTGTGATTGACGAGTCACTACCACGGCGACAGAAAACTAATTGCCAACTATTTTGAAATTCAATAATCGTTAGTCATTTTTCTTGCAAAAAAGGCAGAAAATGCTGTTTTGAAGCCTCTCAAATTTGGAGATTTACTGCTTTTTCTCAGTTTTTTTTATTTTTATCACATTAAAGTAAAAATCTTTAGGACTGACAAAAACATTAAAAGACATCACCTTGGGAAACTGGGATTTTCTGACATTTTATACTTCTGTCTTCAAAAAAACAAAAGAAAACGTCAGACTCCAGGCTTCAAAACAGTATTCCACAAACCAATGGGTGACGTCACGTTGGTTAAATCCACTGCTTTTATCCAGTCTATGCTCCCTGCAACTGTTGTGTAGTAAAAATCTTGTTTGTTGTTTCTATTTTTTTTTCCATTCTACCCTGCCTCTACAATATATGTTTACTGATATCACAATGATGTCAGCGAAATGCGCTGGAATAAAGGCACCATCCTGAAAGCTTCCGTCGACTACATCAGAAAGTTGCAGAAGGAGCAGCAGAGAGCCAAGGATATCGATATGCGTCAGAAAAAGCTGGAGCATGCAAACCACAGTCTAATGTTACGCATCCAGGTCAGTGTTTGTTTGTCAGCTGTGTTAGAGGGTGGCATATCCGAGACTTTAAAAACAACAGCTGTGTGTTGCTTGACTAGTTGTGGTGGTTACATTTGGCTGCAGTACTGAGTGTGTCCCCAAATTGCTTGCTTCTTGTGAAGAGAACGATGCACGCCACGGGGCCCAGGTGAGAACACATTTCTGCAGACAACAGAGATCCTAAAATATTTAGCAGGAAATGTTTTTTAGGAAAACTTTACTCATGCATGTGACATCTCATTTGTTGAGAGCTAGTTCTCTCGGTCAAATTGTCTTATGTGTTCCAACAATCAACCACAAAGAAGGTGATGTTTCGGTCCAAGAAATGTGTCATTTACTTTGATTAGTTCTCGACTTTGACTTTGTTACTCCCTCACTGCCACTTTGGATCACCAAAGTTAAAATGTATTTTGTGCAGTTTAAATCAATCATCTCATTTAAGTTGCATAGCTAAAATGTAGTTTTTAAGGTATTGTGTATTTTAGGCATTATTTCACGTGCAAAAACGATAAACAAAGCTCCTGGATGTCATTCCTGGATATGTCATCTGAATATAAATATGATGCTGTTCTCTTCAGGAGCTGGAAATGCAGGCGCGGGTCCACGGCCTGAACATCGATCCCTCTCTGCTCCATCAGCAGCAAGTCCCACAGAGCGTCCCGTCTCTGCCTCCCAGTGCAGGGGGACTCTCATCCCAAAACCTCCTCAGTCTGGGCGCAGCAGGCATCGGACAGGCTCTGCCAGCCTCCTTCCTGTCCCCGCCCTCCTCGGACTCTCCCGCAGGAGTCACCATCAGCGGTCCCCTGGACCTGGGTAGCCTGAGCTTTGCCGAGCTAGACGACGCCTCTGCCTCAGCGTTCTACCCCGACGTGAGCTTGGGAGACATTCTTATGGACGAGGGGTGCACCCTGTCTCCGGAGAGGGTGGCTGAGCCGCTTTTTTCTCCTTTGTCACCAGGTGCCTCGAAAACCAGCAGTCGCAGGAGCAGCCTTGAAATGGACGAGGACTTGTGATGAGCCCTGTGTGGCGGTCAGAGACTGTCTGTAGGGACAAGAATGTCAGGAAACGCAGTCTATCCTTAAATAACATCAGTCTATTTATAGGACTGTAGAATTTAACCTAGAAACTTTAAGATCAAAGCTAACAAACATTGGACAAACATTCTTCCTCATTTTTTTTGCCATACAGACCTAATTATTATTGTTCCTATTTGGAGCTGTTCAGATGATCATGTCTGGGTTTTTTAAATGCAATCTTATTAAAAATGGAATATTGTATAATAGGGGCATGGATTTACCATTAAGCGATAATACATTCTTAAATAGTTTTTAAGATTTTACTTCAGAGATTTAAGAGGGATATAAAGTTTGCTTGAATTTATTATGTGCTCATTTTTAGGGAAGAAAGCTGTGAGGTTACACCGGCATGACAAACTAACTGAAGAGATGCCGACATGCAGTATATTTTGTTGTTGTTTTTTCAACTGACTGGAATCAGGGTTTGTTCATAGCGGTCGCATGCTCATCCATGTTGGGTTGTTTCACCAGCAGCTACAGAAGGGATCTATGTAAGGTGAATTGGCACATTGTGAAATATTTACTGCATATTGTATATAAGAATATTTTATTTTGAGCAATTTTATTGCACCTTATTTTATGGCAGTCTATGCATTTTATGAGAGCTTTTGTCTGTTTTTATTACTATCACACACAGTGGATGGCTAATGCCCAGGGTTGCATGTGTTTGTAATAAACATTAAAAGCAATGGAAAATCACTTGCTGCTGCAGCTAGTTAGCCAAAGCAGGACTTCTTCCAGAGTAGCTACAAATTACAAATCAGCATTTTTATTTTTTGAATATATTCACTCAGTTATGGAAATGCAAGACAGTATGAGAACAATTTTATCTTTTTACAACAGTACTGTAGTTCATTACAATAGTTTTTTGATACCTGAATAATAGTTTGATAAGTAGCTTCTCCTGACTAATATCTGTGTTGTTAGTGATTGTTTGTCTCACTGGGTGATTTTACTGATTATCATGTTCTACCAAGATTATGGCTTTTGTCTTTTTTTTGGACGATCAAAAGTGATGTATCTAATAATGCATTATCGCTCATTGTAGTTTGAATTCAGAGGGCTTTGACCTTCTTTTAAACCAACCACTAGCCTCACCTCTGTTATGATAAGGTATAACTGTTTGTCGTGTGAAACCTGCAATGCAATTATTATTCAATAAAAATAGCCACAAAGTTTAGAAAGGCATTTCATCTGTCAGATGCTTAACAACCTTGTGTACAGTAAGTGAATGTGTGTTTTGTTTTTTTTTGACACTGAAACACTGTTTTTCTTCTTTTTTTTTTACCTCCAACACAGCCTCCAAGTTATTGATTTTCTTATACTTTTAAACAATTCAGCAGCCAAAAATATTTTTACTTTTTTTGGTGGTTTGGTGGTTACAGTGATTTTCATGTGTCCTCTTTGGTTTTTGAGCAAAAAATTATTTATTTTAGCTCAAAAATTAATTGCGTTGTTCTTAGTCCCATAAGATTAATGGTGAGCTTTTTCCACTCATACTTAATCGCTCTCCACGATATTAACCATGTCTTACCTTGACCTATATTTGAGTGCTAACATTGACTGTTAACCATAAACAGGTAGCATTTGTGTCTTGTCCCTACAAGTTGGCTTTCAGAAAGATTTTAACAAATAAACGATTCCCATTTATTTCATGTGTGGATATGGTTATTTTCTGGCAGCCAGCATTTAGTGATAAAGCATTTGAGAGATCTCCATAGCGAGGTCCAGGCACTCTGTGGCCTGGAGGCAGATGTCGTAGGCGGGACAGTCGCACAGGAAGCAGCGAACACCTAGACACCCACAGAGGTCGCAGCTGTGGGTGATGTCCAGGAGGGGCTGCAGGGTGTTGGGCTCGCAGCCGCACAGGGATGAGCACAGCGACCAAATGCACGCGTTGCATCCTCTCATCACGGCCAGCAAACAGTCCAGCGGGTGACAGAAGAGGCAGGACAAAAGGATCGCAGCACAAAGGTCTCAGGGGGAAAAGAAAGGAAAAAAGTGAGAGAAGAACACATCAATTTGAGGAAAAAGCATTTAAGAGAGAGGAGATGTGTCCTTACCGTCATCGTCTGGCTCAGTGTGGGCTGTCGTAGTGGTTTTGAGGCTTTCATGGCTCCTGCTGATGGATGTGAATGACTGACTCACTTCATAGATGGTGCAGGCCTCCATGGAGGGCGGCAGCAGGGCACACAGAGGCTTTGGCTGCTCCACAGAGCTACAGATGGAAACTGCTCTGGTCTCGACACCTATTGGGTTATAATGCAAGTTTTTTTTTTTACACCAGTCATGAAAATGAACAAATCTTCATGAAAACTGCTTTACAAGGAACTAGCTATTACTACAGAGTTCATGGATTAAGGTACCTATTATTTTTGGGAAGACATTCACAGAGACATCAGTTGAAGATAATTCCGTGTCCTCGGAGGAGATCTGCTCTGAAAAACCGGCGACTTCTGACAAAGATCCTGTAAGAAAAGAAAGTTCAACTTTTTTTTAAAACAACTGCAATTCATAAATATTTTTCTATAATTGAAATAAAATAAAAATTATACAAATAAATAAGTGGACTATAGGTCTAACAAAATAAATGCATAGAAGCAGGAGTAATGACCATATTAACAGTATGAACAGTTCCTTTGTTTCCTCGGATTACACATAGACGATGACACGGAGGAATCAATTAAATGTACATTTATATTTCACAAGATAACTGCATGAAATTTGATAGAAAACTGACCATGGGATATTTAATACAAATTAGATGAAGATTCTTAGCCTGCCTGATGGGTAATTATGGAATTGTCAACAAGTTAATGTCTAAAACTATAAGGTAAATCTGTCCACTTTTTCTCACTTTAAAGACAAATGTACAGGTTTGAAGAATGTTGATGTCAAATATAGTCAACAACTGCAGTTAAAAAAAAAGAGTGCTGCACTTTTTATGACTGCCTTGGGATAAATTGCTAATCTAATAAACTGATTATGTAGCTGCAATATTTTATTCAGATAAACTTGAAAAGTTATTGCCCATACAATATTACAATGTGTTAAATATGGATAGATTTAACTATAACAGAATGTTAAGCGACATGTGTTGGGTACAAAACCTCAGCACGATTTCTCCAAGAGAATAACAAAGAAACATGTTGATGAAACTTGGATTATTTTCTAATTATGAATATGGAGTTTGGTTTGCTCACTGTCATATTTTTTATTTCCTTCGAATAACATGAAATTAGACTTTTTGAAATTTAGTGACAATTTATTTGTTTGAAACCATATTATGAAAAATGTTTAATTTATTACAATAAAGCCTATTCTCTGTGAACATACCTGTTGGACCTGCTATAGAGTTGTCAGGTGTAATGGGCAACATTGAAGCAGTGGTTAGTAAGTCGTGAATCTTTGGTTTGTCGTCACTTCCATCACCCTTCTTTTCATTCATAGCTGTAGAATCCACTTTGGCATCCATTGTGTACATCACCTGCTTCAAGCTATGAACATGAAATACAACCAACCAGGACCCGTTAATCTGAGAGAAAAATGTAAAATGTCTTTTCTATAACTAAAAACTATCATTTCAATTCACTATGAGATCATCTGCTTTTGGGATATTTTTTTCAAAGAATCTAACTTTTACCATTTTTATTTCACTTCTACTTTCTTTTTATATATCTATACCACCTGTTTTTTTATTTTTTGTCTTTTTATTTATTTATTGTGAATATTCATCTGTAAAACGCAGTGGACTGCCTGTGACGGAAACAATAAAAATAATTGAGATAGGATAATTTTTAATGGCTTAATTTGATATCCTTTCTCTTCATAAACTGAAATAATTAACTTACCTCTTTAATTATAATTGACTTAATGTAAAATGAAACCTCATCCTTCTCTGTAGATTCCACAGAACCAGAGTCAGATCTGTAGCTGAGGTTTCATAGCTGTTAGTGATGAGTGGACATCTTAGAAATGGCAGAAGTTAATCTATTATTAATCACCATTTTGGAAACATTTATAAGGGCGAGAGGCAGCACAGGGATATCCTGACAGCTATATGAGAATGTGAGATCTTGATTTTATTTTTCATTAATCATTTATGTCTCCAACTAATACTTAGGTCTACCTCAAGTGACATTTTGACAGAGTTTTTTTTTCCTCTCAAATCTGCAGACAAAAACAGAGGAAAACACCTTTAGGTCGGCTATGAAGTATTTTATCCAATACTTTTTGGTATGCAGTAATCAGTTATAGGGGTTACAAAGGATGTAAATAGGCTATAATGTAGTATCGTGTCAAATTGAATGAGTCAAATCAAAGTTATTTACATTCAATAAACTGTACTAACGGCAGTTTATTTAATGAATGGAATCGATGACAGCCATTAAATACTGAGCATTGTGCTTCTAAATGCATTAAAGATACATCTGATGTGATTCATTACTGTCATGTACAAGAACCCACAAAGCCTACTGTGGTTATGTCTCATTATTGGTATGATAAGAATTTTGTAAGAAACATATTGTACTCACTTTTCATGACATATTTTAGAAGTAGGCGATCCAGCATGCAGCGTTAATCACAGGCGCATCCCTCAGTGACCTGAGGGAGGTTTAACTGCATCACACAGCCTCTCTCTCTTTCTCTCTCTTTCTCTCTCTCTCTCTCTCTCTCTCTCTCTCTCTTTCTCTCTCTTTCTGTCTCTCTCTTTCTCTCTTTCTCTCTCTTTCTCTCTCTCTCTCTTTCTCTCTCTCAATATTGCTTATTTAGATACATGTATCTTCTTCCTGTACATTTATTATTTTTTCAATATTGTTGTAATTTTTGAGCAATCTCTAGCACAAAAGTGTACTTCGGGATTAATAAAGTTCTATCTTTTCTTATCTAGTGGGTAGGACTAGGTGATAGTAGTATCTAAAGTAAACACGTATTGGCATGATTATAAACAAAGCAATATGGTCATATATTCTAAGTATTTCAATAATATTCTACATACTGAAAATAGGACATGAGACGTAGGAAAGCTGATGAGAATGGTGTGTCTGGTGTATTTTCCTCCTTCAAGAATCGCATGTTTTAACAAATCCAACAGGTGGCAATAGTGCACTCTTTAATGCTAATTTCCACCAGAGAAGAAGAACCCTTGACCAATGAGATTGATGTATTTGTACGAGTAGGAACGAGTTCATCCGATTGTGAGCGATGTTATGTCCGTGTAAACCTTAACTGAACGCTAGCTGTCGAGCTAATACGTTACTGTTTTGGTGTTGTGTCTGTTACCTTTTTATTATTATTTGCTGCAGGACCAAAGAGTGTAACGTTTACAGATCTCACATAATGGTAAGAATGCGATAAAACTACATTTTGTGAAAGTTAGCTAATTCAATTTGGCGACGAATAGGTTACACGGCCGTAAGTTTACACCCCACAGGAGCATGTTGTGATCTAACTTAAGTTAGCTTTTATGGTTGAAATATACATCTTGTTGATGCCGAATAATAACGTTACAACGTTAACTAAACTCAAGTTAGTTTTGACAACTTAGTGTTTGTGTGGTACAGCAAAGCAAGCTGTTTGTTAGCTGGCAAACGTTAACTGACATTTTAGCTAGCTGATGCTAACTGGCTAACGTTACTACGCAAGCTAACTAAACCGCACAACGTACAGTAGGTATGTGTCATTTTGTGTAAACAAAGCAGTTGTTAATATTACTTGGAGTTGGCCTTTTACTGTGGGTGCTAGTTAGCTAACCAACTCATTATGTTTTAAACAGTGTTCGCATTTCAACCACATCAAGTTATCTGTCTAGCTAGATATTACAGTCTAATGATGATAAACTCCACGAGCTAACGTTAGCTAAATAAAACGGTAGCGCAAACTGCATCGTAGAAAGTATTGGTGTGAGTTAACAACGTTAGCTGTAAACATCTTTTACTTAAGCCTAGTTCCAATATCTTGAAATATACGCCATGCCTTGTTCCTTACAGTGTAATAAACATGTTTATATGTTAATACAAATATACGAGCAGGAGAGTTTAGAGTATAATTAGTTGTGACAGCAACAGGAAGAATTGTCTGTTTCATTATATTAGAGATTAATCTACTGATACTGTTGAACTTGTATGGTGGGGAAATTCATGCAGTAACCAAGGTAGAACCACTCCCCTGTTACTGAGCAGCGATACTGTATTACAGCAGAGCTACTCTTCCAAGTAAATTGCTATGCTTTGCTACTTTTAGAAACACAATTATTGTGTTATTATTGAAAACGCATATAAAGCCTTCTGCTCTCCCTTAGAAAAAAATGTCTTGTTGCTCAGCGATCAGTTATGGATGGTGTTGTGTATAATTCCACCAGTTGTTATGTGGTTTGTGATACATATTGTACTTTTTCAGGACAGCGAATGGTCTGACATTGACCCTGCACCAGGGCCTGAGACCAGCAGTATGGATGGAGAGAACGCACCACTGTACTGTATCTGCCGGAAACCAGACATCAACTGCTTCATGATGTAAGTTCACAATACCAACGCTGCTGTTTGAAGCATCACTGCATATATGGATGCAACAAGGCTCATACGTTATTTTCTTCTCCCACTGACAGTGGCTGTGATAACTGTAATGAGTGGTTCCATGGCCACTGCATCAACATCACTGAGAAGATGGCGAAGGCAATCCGGGAATGGTATTGCATGAGATGCAAAGGTGATGAAAAACAAAAATCTTCTTTTATCACAGTACTTAAGAATGCCATGCTTAATATATCACATAACCGGAATAAACAAAACATTGTTGTGTTATTTTTCTCCCTGTCACCAGATAAAAACTCCTCATTGGAAATAAAGTATAGATCAAAGAAAAACCGAGAGAAGGAAGTTGAGTTTGACAGAGGATCTGATAGACAGTACAGCACCCCGAGTACTCCTGACTATAAGAGTGAAAGGCGGCGTGGATCTAAAGTAAGTCATATATATATATATATATATATATATATATATATATATATATATATA
>CALSBV010011423.1:2927616-2941433 GCA_943590825.1 Bovichtus diacanthus | reverse complement strand
ATATATATATATATATATATATATATATATATATATATATATATATAAGGGGTGGTGGGCTTCCAAACAGAACATTGGAAGTTTGTGTCAATACCAGGCTGCCACCATTGGCTCCTGAACAATGCACTTAACCCCGAGTTGCTCAGGGGACTGTCCCTGTAGTTACTGTAAGTCGCTCTGGATCAGAGTGTCTGCTAAATGACCTGTAATGTAATGTAATGTAATATATATATATTTGTGTGTTTTTTTTTGTTTGTTTGTTTGTTTTCTGAGAGCATCAAAAATGTACTTACAAAAAATAGATAATAATCTTCCCAATTTAAAGTCGAACATGTCGACATTCCTTACTGACTTGAAGAACAACATGCATTACTGTTAGCATTACTATTAATTTATTTGCTTATATAATAAAAATAATGATGTAATTCAGTCAGTTTGAACAATGTTTCACAAGAAGCAACGCAGGAAAGGAGTATAGCATATGAATAAAAACAGGGATCAAGGTTACTGGAAACATACCTGCTTTACAGTCATTTGAAAGTATATGCTATGTGTGGTATGGAGAAGTGACGCAGAAGCTACATGCAGTGATTCACATAAAGGTGGCCAGTTACATGGCTGACTTAATTTTTATGGAGTAATGTTATAATGTCACTTTTGTTTTCCATATGGGTCAGCCGTCAATTGGACTGTCTTTAGTCCTCCCCAATTTTTTTTGGGTTTTGCACAGAAGTTTTAAACTCATAACCTCATTTTAAAATGAACATGATAGAAAATATCACTTTGCCATCCTATTTTCAAGCATTAGGCAGGATGTAAAACAATGCACATTTCTTAAGACACAATTGCTGTTATTGTCCATTACTTGATTTTTCTCAGGTGAAGCGTTCAGTCCGAATGTGTGGGGAATGTGAGCCCTGCAGAAGGACTGAGGACTGTGCCCAGTGTGACTTCTGCAAGGACATGAAGAAGTTTGGAGGCCCCAACAAAATCAGACAGAAGTGCAGGTTTAGGCAATGTGAGGTTCGAGCCAGGGTACGTCACTGTGTTTCTATTTTGTTCTCAAATAAGACTATGCCACCGAAAGTATTTAAAATAACAAAATAATTATAATTCCAGTGTGAATTACTGGATATATAACTCAACACTCAATGTAGCCTATAACTCTGATCGGATAATACTATTTTCCTTCTCCTATGTCCGATCCAGTGACTTTGGCTTGTAAAAAAACGATACTGAGTATCACACCCCTAATGTTACTCTGTAGTAATAATAATAATAATAATAATAATAATAATGCATCATTTGTATAGTATCTTGCAAGGTCCCAGTTCAAAAACATAGTTGTTTTTAAATAAGACTTCAAAAGCTTAAAATATATATATATTTTTTTTCATTCCTAAAGCGATTAGCTGATGTGTTTATGCACTACTTTGTGGCTACTTTGAGAAAGGTGCAACATGCTGCTGCTTCTTTTGCACAGAAAATGCTGCGTGTGAAGGACGAGGAATTGTCTTTGCAAGAAAGGAGGGAGAATTCCTACCACAGAAGGAGGCGATACTCTGAGGACTACGACAGTGAGGCAGATCTCTACCAGCAGTACAAGGCAGCGGGGATGAACAATAGCATGGTAGCAGATTATTTGACACCATCTTGTTGCGGAGGAGAAACCTTCTAGATGCACTCATCAGCAGCTAAAACATTTGATGGCAAACTTTATGTTGAGTCATTTTTTTGCTCTCCTCTCACCCAGGGATGGAATAGTGATGAAGATGATGAACCGCCTTTCAGTCCTGTCATGCGTAAGAAAGCTGTGAAGGTGAAGCACGTCAAGAGACGAGAAAAGAAGTTTGATAAGAAAGTAAGTTTGCTTGTGGAAAGATTGTGCTGCCAGGCGTTAACATAGCAAATGGCATATATAACATCCCCTTCCTTTTTTAAATTATCCAGAAGGAGTCCCGACGACACAAACAGAAACAGAAACACAAAGACAGAACCAGATCCAGTGAGAAGGGCGACCTCCGGGTAAACACCGGACAGCGTCAGTGTCTGGGGCCAAGCTGTGTGGAGGAAGCAAGAGCCAACTCCAAATACTGCTCTGAAGACTGTGGCATGAAGTTAGCCGCCAAGTAAGAAGTCTTCATTTCACCATTCATGCATTAGTGTGCTTATTTTAGGAAAGATACTTTATTCCAGCTATGTGTGGGACGATTTGCAAAATGACATGTCGCAAATAATTGCGATTTACAATATTCTCTTGAGATAATCCACAAAATAAAACTCTTAAAATAGCGCTTGAACATACTTGAAATCACTTAACCTTCCATCCAGTCTGTTCTTTAAAACGTTATAATTTGTGTTTTTTAAATCAGGCTTCTCTATCATGATAGTAAGCTAGACTTATTTTTACAAGTCACTCGTGAGGATATTCATGATTATCCCGATAATGGAAATTCACCTCCATTAACTTATTGTTAGTGGGTTCTTTTATTTATTATCGTGATCCATGATAAAATCATATATTGTCCCATCCCTAATTACAGATGCCTGCTTAGAGCAAAGAAGAGCCAACATCTCTCAAGTGAATTTGAATAGAAATGTAATTTATTTTCTGCTCATTGGAGTATTTTCCCAATTAAAAAAAATGTATATAATTGTAACCACCTCTGTTTAGTATAATCGACATGGTCAAAAGTGTCCCCTGTCTGTATTCAACTGATGGTACTATTGCTCCACCTAGTGCTAGAAGAATGAAATGCTGGTGAAGTGATCTGATTTACTATGATTACATTCGCTTTTGCTGTGGACGTAAACCGTAGTGCTTCTGAGGCTTGTCATCTCAGCCAACTCATTGATTGCAGTAATCCGTGCCCTTTTTGTCCCACAGCCGTATCTATGAGATCCTCCCTCAGCGTATCCAGCAGTGGCAGCAGAGTCCCTGCATCGCAGAGGAGCACGGCAAGAAGCAGCTGGAGCGCATCCGTCGGGATCAGCAGAACGCCCGGCTGCGCCTCACGGAGATGGAGCGGCGCTTCCATGAACTGGAAGGCATCATCGCCAAGGCCAAGCAGCAGGCGGTACAGCAGGACGAGGAGGTGAGGGGACAGCTGTCTGTGTGCTTGTTCATGCAGCTACACAGCGTCTTCCGGTTTAGCTGCTTTTTAGCTCTTTGTTTATTGGGTTTTGCATGATCATACAATCAGAGCATTTATAAAAAGTAAAAAGGAATACGTATATTCCCTATAAAAAATTCAAACATGACATATTGCTTAACACAAAAACAGCTTACAAAGACTGAGAAAACTAAAATAACGCAACCAAGTACAGATTATTAAAAAAAAAAAGAGGAGAAAAAGTCAGTTAATGGTAAACGTGTCCGTAATGTTCTGTAGCACCTACAGCAGCACCCACAAAACAAACAATGTTGGTGCCCCTCCAAACCACAAAAATGGCTTTAATCAGGAATAAGTGGTATATGTATCCTCTTGGCCATTTCGAAGAATTTACCCCATATTTTCTCAAATTTTATTGGTGGAGTAACTTCTTTTTTGTGATGGTTCCCTCTGGGTCAAAGTCGAGGTCATCCTTTGTTTATTTAAGGCTGCTGAAAAGGAGCGGAGTTAACACATTGATTAAAAAATGCTTTTGGTTCTGTGTGCAGGTTAATGAAAATGACAGCGAGGACACCGACCTGCAGATTTTCTGTGTGTCTTGTAGTCATCCCATCAATCCAAAAGTGGCGCTGAGACATATGGAGAGATGTTATGCAAAGGTGATTATATTTAGAATTCCTGTTGCTGCGTCTCAGCATCAAATATAAACGCAGTAAAAAGCATATTGGCTACTTGTGACATTTCTCTGCCTAATGATTATCTTCACAGTATGAGAGTCAGACTTCCTTTGGTTCCATGTACCCTACAAGGATAGAAGGGTAGGAAAAATAAATTCTCTCAAAGTGTATATAGCATCTCTACCTCATTCAGTTGCTTTACTAACTTTCTTTTTTTTCTTTTTACACAGAGCAACCAGACTCTTCTGTGATGTGTACAATCCCCAAAGCAAAACATATTGTAAGAGGCTTCAGGTTTTGTGTCCAGAACATTCCAGAGATCCTAAGGTCAGTGGAAACCCCTCATTCACTTATCGATACACGATTCTCTAAAAACTGCTCACTTGGTCTCAAATGTGTTTTTCTTTTGTTTGGTGACTAGATCCCAGTGGATGAGGTGTGTGGCTGTCCTCTGGTGAAGAACGTGTTTGAGCTGACTGGAGATTACTGCAGGGTCTCCAAAAGAAAATGCAACAAACATTACAACTGGGAAAAGCTCAGGAGAGCAGAAGTGGACTTGGAGCGAGTCAGGGTGGTAAGTCAATCATGACTGTTGCTTTTGCTTTTAACAGACAGAACTTGTGATATTTATTGGACATTCTTCATGTTTACAACTTGAAATGTCGAAGAAAGTCTCACATCAGATACAGGAAGAGTTTCTGTTGATATCTCGTTGGCCCTCCACCCACAATAACGGAATGATAATTATGTTTGTTTTTTTTTCTCGTCCACAGTGGTACAAGTTGGACGAGCTCTTTGAACAGGAGCGTAATGTCAGGACTGCAATGACCAACAGAGCTGGTCTGCTCGCTCTGATGTTGCACCAAACTATTCAGCATGACCCCGTCACGACCGATCTCCGTAGCAACAAGGATAGGTAGTCACCCCGGTCCGTTCCCGGATCACTGTACGTAACCCGAGATTTGAGTGTTAAGGATTTAAACGATGACTACCATTCGGACGAAAATGGATTTTCTATTTAGATAATTATTTTAAAATCTTTGTATCATAATTAACTGTAAGAGGTAAATGGATATATATTTTTCCTGACTGTGGTAGATGAACTGCTGCTGATTTGAAAACAGCTGTGACGTGATCGCCCAGAATAAACACTGTGACGTATCTGCTATTGGTTCCATTATTTCTATTGGCCTTTCTACACACGATGTACACAGGACTCTTCGGTTATTATGACTATTCCAACTTTGCTTGAAATGCAACTAAACCAAGACTGTATTTGTATATGTGATTTTAACTGACACAGAAGCCTAGTTGTATTGATCCATCCTTAACTTCATGAATAAGAGTACAGTACACCAGAACAATCACTACCGTCTTTAAAGGGGGGGAATGGTTGCATGAGTATATGAGTGAATAAACATAAGTTTACTTGCTTTCTGATTATGAGTAATATGTTTTCCATGATTAAAATGACTCCATATCGGTAATATATTGATTATGTAATTAAACACAATTTCTTTCTATTCTTCTTCAATGGCTTTTAAAGGGGGTTTGCACATCCAAAAATAACAATTATTTTCAACACCCCCTATTATAAAACCTTTCTGTAATGTTGATGCGACACCTGAATCTAGCACTTTCCCTCCCACCTCACAATGTTTACATTGTACAAAAACACACAAAGACAACCTTTAGTATATAAACGATATTTAGTTTATTACCTGAATAGTGGTAATTCTTTAAACAGCCAACTATTATTGTAAGACAACCTATTTTTAGTAAAAAGTTTAATTTTTCATTTTAACAATCACTGTTGCCTTTAAGTGCGCCTCATAAATTCCTGCTTCTCAGACCAAAAACTGCTTAATTTGGTTGCAGGAGTGCGTATGATTGGGCCTGAATTGATAGTGGACGCTACAGTGTTTTAATAAAGGTCTAAACCATATGATATTAAAAGTACATTTGAATGGTTTCCAAGCTATGGGTCCTGTAACAACCCAGGATTATCTATCAAAAAAAGAACAACGCTGCCAGCGGTGAAGAGCGCGCATATTTCTTTCTAATGGCCCGTGAAGGCAGCAAAGTGAGATGGGGCAGATGAAGCGTGCTACTAAAGAGCATGAATGCAGCATGAGATTAGTCACTCCCTCCCGCCTGTTGTTTGGTCAGGTCGTACTTTTGGGTGCAATCTTCCTAGTCCTCATTTTACCCTTCTCTCCTCAAAACAACATGTAAATGAGTAATGTTTGGAATGAGTAATTCACGAATCAAAATCGATATGTCTTGAGTGGTTATATATTGGGAATACTATGTTGCTCGCAGATGCTAAAGCATAGCTAAAACATAAACCTTTACACATATATACGTATATGTATATGGCTAAAAGGCCTGGCTGTAGTAATTTTCAATAACAGAGACATTGAAACTGAGCCTTTATAATAAATATATATATATATATTTATATTATAGTAGCTAATTGAAGTTACCGTGGTTTCAAAAATTTTTTTTAATCTCTTAGCAAAGCAATTGATAAACTACTTGTTAATGTAAAGTATTGTTTTCTTTACGTGTTGTGTTAGTAGACCTTGTAGGCGGCGTCAGATTTGACAGAACATCCACGATGGCCCATGCAGATTTGCATCTTTGGTGTTCAGTCTTCTTTGGTCCTACAACCGTTTCCGCTAGCGCTAGATACATGGAAGCTAACTACGTTAGCTCTACCTGGTAAAGTGGTGCCTGTGGTGACTAGAGTGTCAAGCATCTTGGGAATATTACCCTAAAGGTGTGTGTTTTGTTGGCCCTCCCAACCGCAAGCATTTGTAAACTGGCAGCGATACACTGCTCTCAACTCAGGAACAAATTCAACATATTGGCTCCGGAACCATGGAGGGACGCTGTAGCTAGCTCTCAGAGGCTAACGTTAACGCGTTTACTTTCATTGTGTCTAACGTCACTACAGCTGCTGGTAGTGTATGGTATGTCGCTAAACTACGTATTCCGAAATAATCACCAATATCACAGCAGTGACGACACGTTTAGCGGTTGAGGTTAGCTTTGTGTCGCTGGATAATATTGCTACTAACCAGTGCTAGCTAGTTGACCATGGTTACGTGGAAGCTATACAATGTTGGCTATATTTATGAAAGCTAACGTTTACTAGATTGGGACTTCTTTTTTTTTTTGTTATTTTGCATTGCACATAGGTTAACATGGTCTGCTAAATATACGTGAATGTCTGTTCGCTAAGTCATTGCCATCGAGTAGAAAACAGATGTCTGAGCAGCTCGTTATTTAGCCAACATTACACTACAGTAGAATAACTATAGAGCTATGTTGACGTTGCATACTGCAAGTTACTGCACATACGGCGTGTTTAAACTTTCTAAAGAGCATCGTCTTTTTTCCAGGATCTGTCATGAAAAGCTGAGAAGCTGTCAACCATCCTCACGGTTCATGTGCATGCCCAAACCCTAGTGGCCAAGGTCACGAGGCTACATCCACGGACAATGTGAAAATACACCTCTTTAAATGGGATGCAAGATCGACTGTAGAGGATATCTTTATTTGTCTACAGGAATACAATTTGGACCTTTTTCTAGCCTGAACGGGTATAACAATGAACGAGGAACCAGTTGAGACCCCGGTCCCTGACCCAGAGCCTGTGGAAAAAGATGTGGGACAAAGTACAGAGAGGATCAGCAGCGAAGCAGAAAGCACCCCCAAGGCAGCACCAGCACAGGAGCCTCTGGCACCCTTAGACATTCTCAAAACAACAGAGGAAAAGCCCAGCTCAGATCCTGTAAGGGAAACTCTAGGAGAAGCAAATGAGGAAGCCAAGGCCACTGGTGGGGAGCCTCCTGTTGACTGGTTTGAGCCGCTTGAGGATGATGATTATGAAGATGGTGAAAGCCTGGCAGGAGAAAGTGAAAGGAGTGTGAGCGTGACGGGCAGCGAGAAGATCCGCCAAAAAGTTTATCAGTAGGTTCCCCCTTATATCTTGTACTCTGATAATGAGCGGCATTATCTTTGGATTAGATTCAGATTTGTCTGTGTGCAAGCATCATTATGGTGATGAACATGTGGTAAGAAGCTCTACTAGATTTCTGACTGAATTCAACATGGGGTGTATTTGATTAAAGGAATGATTTCAAGATGATGTACAGTTTATAGCTGTTTTCTATAAAATAAAGCATAATCATATGTTAGGTTGTATAGTGGTGTTCAGAAAAACTCCAGACGATTTATGAGTTTCTTGCCATTTGTTGAGCTACTGTTAAAAGAATCAGCTTAACTTAAACCTAGCCAACTCATCCTCAATCTATTGAATAACATTTTATTTATATATATATATATATATATATATATATATATAGTTCATAGCTTTGCATATTTACATTTTCTTGAATGGCTTCACATGTAGTCTGTTTTCCCCATGTCGTATAAAGATTTCTAACATGGAATTCCCATTTCCTCTTTTTAAATTCAGTTTTCAGCTTCCTCGTCGTAAGCGATCGCATCCTGATGAAGGGTGGGATGACTGGCCGATACTTGGAGAGGGTTGGAAACGCAAAGAAGTTGTTCGCCGCTCAGGTTCTAGCATTGGACAAAAAGATGTGTATTACCTGAGGTAAATACTGCCTAGTAGAAATGTAAAAAATAAATCCTAATGTACTGTTTTTAATTCAGGTGTCAGAACATAAATCATATATTTACTTTGTAGTGTTGAGATTTAATATTTTTTAAACTAATTTCTGCCACTCCTCTACTCCTTTGTAGTTTGTGGTCAGTCACATAACTTTGTGTAAGGGCTGTGCAATGTGACAAAATATTTACCACTAAGGATACATTTATAATAATTATACATTTTAGAGTCTAAATTGCCCTATTTGCTGCTCTTTCTCATTTATATGATTGGAGTTTAAATATCTTTTGGGTTTTAAACTGTTTGGACACAACAATCCAAATGACACCTTGGGCTCTGGGTACTTGTGATGGATGTTTTTTTTCCACATTTTATAGACTAAACAATTGATTAATCCAAAAAATAATCAGCAGATGAATCAATAATTAAACAAATTGTCATTTGCAAGCCTAATCAAAAAAAAAAAAAGGTTACTATAGAAACAGAAGCATGTGACATCGGGGTGCTGTAGTTTTTAGTGGTGGTCTTTGCAGTTGTTATTGTTTGTATTTTGCTTTGCAGTCCGCGGGGTGACCGAGTGAGAAGCCGAGTAGAGCTGACTTCAGTGCTTGAGGGTCATCTCGACTTGTCAACCTTTGAATACAAGTCAGGAAAGTTCTACGAAGGCGTAGCACCACCCATAAGAGTTCGCAACCGAGCGAAGGTATTGGCCTCTTTCATCACTGAAAACTTAAAACATCTAAGATATGCAAGTTTTACAGTTCAGTTTTCCTCTCTTTCTCATCCATTAGAGAAAAATTCGCGAGCGTTCTTCCTCAGAATCCAGCTTGATGGAGAGAGGAGAGGGCGCCGACACTCCAGACTCCCACCACAGGCTCACCCCCAGTCTGGTGCCCAAAAACGTCCAATCCCACCAGACAAGTTTCTCCTTGCACAGTACAATAGGAACTCCAACCCAAGGCTCTCACTATGAGGACCCACCAGCAGAAGATACAATTAAACTTCCCCTTCCCTCATCATCCAGATCGCTCCCGCTCCCCTCCATAAATGGAGAAATTGGATCAGAGGACAACACACTGTTAGTCCATTATTAATTGTTCTTATGTCAATCATTTAACTTCATTATTAAAACTGATTATGGAATTAACAAGTATTTCAATTGAAGCAAAGGGGTCTGTTTGTGGTGAGTTGTTGATATATGCAGATGGACTGAGTATTATCATGTTTCCCTGCAGGGTCTGTTCCAGATGTGGTATTTCCTTCACAGGCACATGGTATGACAAACAAAGGAAGAGGCCCTGCTGTCCTACTTGTTGGGGTATGTCTGTATATATGTGTGCAATGTCATGATTCTGAGGGAACTACAGCGTTAGAAATAGGGGGGGGGATAAGTCATGGAAATAACTGACGTGGGGGTACTCATCCTGCAATGTTTATTTCTTTTTAATTACAGCGGCTTCAAAGACGAAAGAACATCCGATGGTTCGTTTCAGAAAGGTAAAGCATTGTCTGTCAACCAGTTGTGTGGATGAAATCTTTAACTAGCCGAAACTTTAGCATGTGCCCATTGGAAACGTTCCAATAACGCAGTATATAAACCACAGATTAAGAGTTCACACATTATGTGAATGTTATGTTTATATGAGGGAGTTGCGTTGTTGAAATTGACTGGACATTTAATCACTTTTGGCGGCGGCAAAGTTAAAGTTTTTTTTCATCTGACATAGAGAAAAGGGTGGAAATTCTTCAACACTAAGGAGACAATTTCCAAAATTAGGATACTGATGAAAATGTGCAAAAAAAAAAAAATACAAATGAGACATGGATATGAATGAATAAACAAACCTGCTTTTTTTATTTTTGTTCATCCTAACGGTAGTGGATTCCTTGTGGACAATGTGTGGGATGCCACAACACAGTGAACTGTGGGCAGTGTGCCAACTGCAAGCATGGACTGCAAAGCCCAGAGTCCAGGAAACGCTTATGCCGGAAACGCAAATGTATATGTCCTATTCGCAAGGTTAGCTGCCGGGCGCACAACAGTTTGATTGTTTTGATGCTTGTTCTTTGTTATGTCACTTTTGCATTCACACTTAGTTTTCTGTATGTTCCACCAGGGCCCTGGAAGTGGAGGCTTCCTGCCACAAAGGCCTTATACTGACATTCCTGAGCCGTTTGATGACTGCATGAGTTTCCAGGTGATAGAAGCTTATATAATCCACTAAAATGTACATGTTGTATACGATGTACAAAATGTTCACTCTGATTGTGGGAGGGTCAAAGATCTCCACGTGCTGTGCTCGAAAGCCATGTATGTGTATACTGATGTTGTAATAACCATTTTATTTGTGTGCACAGATAAATGGGACTTTGACAATGAATGATTCATTGAATTCATTTTAAGTTCTAACAACAACCTTTTTTATTTTACAGAGTGAAGTCACAGACTCGCAGGTAATTTTTTGTAATACAAAACCAAGTTATTTATTATACTCAATATTATTGCTATACCTTTTCCCCAATCTTACTGATGTTTTATTCATACAGCACCCGAGTCTGAAAAGCAGCGACACAGAGAACTTCTCCGTCAATGTGGACGTTGATGATGACGAAGACATGTCAACTGACGATGATGATGATGTGAGTTGTTTTTTTTAACCCACTGTACATACAGACAGAAAGACACAAGTGCCAAATATCATTAAAACATTTTTCTTTTCTTTTTTATTCAACCTTTTTTGTTACAGTGACTCACCCCTTTTAGGCCTTAATAGTTGCTGGTGAAAGTTGGCAGTCTTTTCATGCAAAGGGAAAGCACAGCTGTGGTTTATTCATGTCAGTTACTGTGTTCTCCTGAACAACTTTCAAAGGCGGGGAAACGTCTCTCACAACATTCATAAAATGCTTTTTTTTCTGTCTGTTTGTATGTTTTGTCAAAATGTGGCTAATTATACCGTTTCAGTGAGAACAATAACCCATATTTAGATTTTTCTGAATTTTCCCAGGCCAGCTCTTTGGTTTTTATCAGGGTTAGAGGATAATTGCATTATGGAAAAGTATGGGATTTGATTTTTGTCATTTACAGGAATGGATAAGTATGGGAAATAGAGTATGGGGAAATATTAGTTTTTCCAACTATTGCCCCTATTCTGTTTTCTAAAATACAAAATTCTGAATTTCTAGAAATAAATTCATCATACAAGCAGTGTTTTTCATGGCCTTTGGAGCAGGCAGCTATTTTGTGGGAGAGAGTGCGGGCCAGAGCGAGCCTGATGTTGTTGAAAGCGAGGCAAGAAGTGTGACGCGCGAATGAACACACACTCCTATGCAGAGCTTCCTCTACGCCTGTACATCGCAGCCTGCAAAACAGCTCTGTCCCAAGTACAAGATGTTTGACAGTGGAACGTCATCCAACTTTCTGCGTAGGAGTGTGGACTGAACGGCCATAATGGGTAAATGCAAGTTTTTCAAAGGGCTGGTGACGACCCCAAATACAAAGCCTGGTTGGTTCAGGATTCCTAAGGGGGGGGGGGGGGAGAGCTAGATGCTAACTTTGTGTAAAATTGTTTGACCTCTCCATCATGGTAGAGGCGGTGATTGTAAGCCTTATGCAAGGGCAAAGGCACTGTATCAACCATTTATCTACATAATAAATATCTAGCTATATGTACTCAGATGTCAAATATGGTCTAAAAAATCTACAGATAAGTCTGCATATTTGAAATGGAAACAGTAGAAACCCTGATATTAAGCAGTGTCGCCCATACACACGACATGCCTAATGCTCTCTGCCCACCTAACTACAGTAAATGCATATCAAGTGAAGTATCATGTTGTCCAGCAGGGAGGAAGAGAGGAAAGGGAAAGCGAAGAGAAAGTGGAAAGACGAAGCGACAGGTTGGTTTGTACGTCAGTGAGTTTGTCTACACGTTCACAGGGCTATGTTTTATTTATGATGATATAGGCTACTGTATCTAATTACACAAGGCCATTTTAGGACCCAGGGGAAAAAACAGGGAAAACTGCTTTTAATGCTGGCACACTAAACATTAATGGAGTTACTTTGTCGACGTTTAAATACATTTGGCAATAATAGCAATGCTGTCTGTGTATATGGTTTGGCATGCACATATTTTGAGTTCTGGTATTGGGCTGGTTTTATTGGCCATTTGGCTGGTTTTGTCTCGCATACGTGTGCAAATTTGAACCGAATTTCCCGAAAATCGGCCAAACAAAATGGAAATGAATGCATGTTTCTATCCACTACTGTGATTTTAAAAAAAGAGTTCCAGGATAACCTCAAAAGATAGAAAACCATGTTATGGAAATTTGGCATTATTTTTGTTTCATGTATTAATTGACTACCAAAGATTTGTGGAAGATCACAGACTCCTCATCGCTCCACACACATCTGATGTGTTCGTCGTCAGTGACACTTTTAGTTTAAGTCACTTGCTTCATTTATGTCATGATGTGGTGTCATGAAGGCTGTTTCCATTGCACTTAGTCACATTTTTGTGTTATCCATAGCACAACTTTTCCACCTCAGCAAGTGTAAAAACGTTTTTGTGATATGACTTTTTCCACCAAATTTCTGGTGTTTTCACTCAAATTGAAAATTCAGATAAAAACAGGTGGATGGAAATGCATTTATGGGCATTTGGGTTCTAATTTCTCCATGGTTGTGTGAGGTTTGTCAAAAGAGATTTCCTATAAGTCATCTGTTTTCAACACTAACTTTGCCACTGGCAGTGTTGAAATAATTGAATAACAAAAAAAATATCTCTTTCTTCTTTATCATACACTTGACTTGCCTTCAGTGGCATAAGAAGCGGAAGCGGCGGTCCTGTGGGGAATGTAAAGCCTGTCTCTGCAGGAAAGACTGCGGCACATGCGACTTCTGTGTAGACAAACCCAAGTTTGGAGGAAGCAACAAGAAGAGGCAGAAGTGTCGACTACGTCAGTGTCAGAGGCAGGCAATGGTAAGACTTTACCAATTTTGAAAGAATTTGTTGTTTTTTGCTGTAATGATGTAATAGTTTTTGTTTTTTTTAAATATCTCTGTGCAACATTTGGCAGAGACACTTGCTGCCTTTCCAGATGGGACAAAGTGACTTTGGGCCAGAAAGTTCAATGATGCCGGGCAGGCCTCGACCTCACTACACATACAGTCGAAAGTCAGGTTTAAAGAAAAACAAAGGACCACAACCTGGCATGGACTTCACAGACAATGAAGATGATGACAGTAACTTACAAGCAGTGAGTTCCCAATGCCTTTGGTGATTTAAAAAAAAATAATAATAAATAAATAAATAAAAATTATTTTTATCGTTTCGTATGCCCCCGTCCATAATGTACTACCTACAGTAGCTCGCCCCCAGTTTG
>CALSBV010011423.1:2903726-2920524 GCA_943590825.1 Bovichtus diacanthus | reverse complement strand
TACACATACATACATACATATCATGTATGTATGTATGTGTATATATACACATACATACATATCATGTATGTATGTATGTATGTATGTATGTATATATACATATAATATATATATATAAATAAATTGTACTAGCTTTTTTTACACGCATATGTGTGTATATAATATATTTGTATATAATAATTTTTTTGACTGGATAAGAAGGTCCTACACCGATAATATATTGTAGCTGTTTTTAAAATTCTTCACAGAATAATTGTATAAGCGTGGAGAAGGACCGCTACACACACATCACACACATCACTTCAACCTAACGTGTTTGTTTTTTTTGTTTGTTTTTTTTACTATTCAGCGTCATTGTGCGCGTGCCTATGCAACAACTGGATAACAACATTGTATGACAGGATTAAGTGGCGCACATTGAATGCATGTAGCACCGGGGAGGGGCATCACTGCTGGCTGTGACAGTGTTGAGCCAGTTGGCTGTGTAAAATCGAGGGTTTTCATCCGGTGCAGAAGGGAAACCTTTCTTCTTTCTGAAAGCAGGTCTGCTGAGATGCGCACGGCTCCGACACTGAGGAGGTCGCGAGGCTGCTGGTGAATTACAATTGGGGATACGAAGCCACAATGAACGAGGGGCTTCTTTTTTTTTCGTGTATTGCCGCACGTTTAATTAATTAAAGCATTCTTCTGGGGAGGATTTTTTTGTCCTGTGCTCTAATGCAGGAATGATTTTTCTCGGCTTGGTTTTGCTACAGAGGACCATGGAGACCTCCGAAGGCATCGGTCATGCTCTCTGGTAAGAGGGGATTCTGCTCCAAGATGTCCTTCTCATCCTCACTGGGCGTATTAATGAATAGCCCGTCAACACAGCCTATATTCTCTATTAAAAATAGCTTGGCCTACATAGGAGACGACAATACGTTCTTTACTATTTAATTCATTATTTGGCATTTATCTTTACGTTAAAAAAAAACAACTAAAAAAACCCGTGTTTGTCATCGTATCAGTCCGTGTCAGTGACACACCTGCGGTATGTTATTGCTTCCATTAATGAGTCCGGTGTGTCTCACGAGCAGCCGGTGCTGCCGCCGTCTATAACGACTATGCAGATGCAGGATGGCTGCAGCCTCAGAAGCCGGGCTTAATGTGGGGAACACATGCTTTAAATGCTTTCCACGCCGAGCTAAACAACACGCCTGTAAATGAAATGCAAGGGACTGTATTAAAATAAATCCAATATTTCATCTGTGTAGGCTGTAGGCTATTGCAGTGCTTGGAAAACGGGAGAAAAAAAAAACATACTGTTTGCATGGCACGTTCATTCAAAAGGCAGGAAATGCAACAGCATCTGCGTGTATTCAAGTAAGCAGCTTTTAAAAAATCTGTGTCATGCTTCCTGGGAATACACAACTTCTCCCTGTTAACTGCATTGTTATGGAGCAAAATAGGCAGAAGCATGCTGCTATATACTGCTGCCTGCTGGGCCTTATTGATTTCACTGTACTCGTTTATGAATACTGCTCATTCTCATGCAGCTGTCGTTAAGCCCTATTATTAACAGATTCCTGAACAAGGGTGTCTGTCTGGATATGAAAGAACTCATCCAAATGTGTGGTGTGGGTCAGTCAGTGCCTTCAGGGTGTTTCACAGCTAGTCCACCTTTTGGTGGAAACCTGGGAAACACCTCTCTGTTTTCAGAAGGGGATATTCCACTTTCCTGCCAAACATTTTCCAAAGTGCTGATCATTCCTATTTTGGGGTTCTTGGTGTATTTGCAGGGGCTCTGAGTTCTTGGACCATTAGGGCAATCTGCAGTTTTTGGCTGTTTTATTGCAGGGGAAGCTGGGAGAGGCCATTCATGCTCGGTGTCTTTTGACACATGTTGGTGTTTGTTTTCTCCCCACGCTGTTCGCTGTCATCTTCAAATTGGTAGCATGGCGCTCTACTTTTCTATAAAGCACTCCCTGTGGTTTTCAAGATACTCCAATTCAATCAAACACCATGTAATTGGACTTTGACCCAGTTTGGTGCAAACAATTATTTTGCCATTACACTAAGGTGACACTGCAGCGTTTATGATGCCCTTAAGACATGGACTGACATGATTTGAGCATATGGTTCAGTCATAGTTGACTGACAAGCATGCAGGTTTAGCGGGTGGGTGGGGTGTAAAGTCACACACTCAGCCCCCTGATCTTGATCCAGAAACCCTTTTACCTGTTCATTTGCAAGGATTTAAAGTGAAAATATGTCTTGGTGCTTACTGTGTGAGCTCAGGGAATCGAATCCCAGATCTTATCAAGTGCTGGAAATGTACCAGAGCAGTAGTGCCACGAATAAGAGAGAGAATTCACCCACATTTCCTCAGTCATAAAGAGCACAAAAGAATCAGATCAGGCTGTTATGCATGTGTAGCATTGGATGTAAGTGTATGGCTGTGGCTGCACATAATATGCAGCTCTGAACTCCCTTTCAAAACTAAACAGGGCGGATTACAGCCACACTGGAAACATAGAAACAACTTTGGAATACATACAGAAATCCCCCAGGTGTTACAGAGCAAAGGGAAAATGCATAGGAATAATCCCCTCGGACGTTAGAGCTGCATTCCTTTCTTTATTACTCCCCTCTGTTCAGCTTAGCAGAATCCAGGTGGATAGCAATCACCAGGATTGCTTTGTTTCACCCGCAGTAGGTAGCTGTGTCAAACGTGCAAAGGTGAGCGTCAAGGCCAGGGAGGAGAAACAGTGAGCCACGCGATTGGTCGGTCCGAAGCTAAGCTGCCCTGCTGTGTGCCGATAAGCGTGTTATAAATCAGTATTTCATGGATATAGAGAGCACACGAAGAGATCATATTAGTGTGGGGGGTGGGGGTCACCTGACCTTCCGTAAACCCTCCACAGTTCTTTATGTTGGGGGTGGTCAGGTAGATGTAGTTCAGTAAATCCTCTGCATGGAATCCGCTGTACGTCTGACCCTGAATGATCTCTTTATCATACAGAAACATGAATGTCCCTTTTTTTTTTTTTTTTTCACTTCAGGCTTAAAACATTTGGATGTTGACATTTTTTCCCCCTCGTCCTCATGATTACAACTCACCACTGGGTGTATTTAACATCCTTGGACTGTGAATGGCAGCGAGAGGCGTGCAGATAAAGGTCACGTTACTGCTCTCTTACAAATGAACAGAACGAGGTTCAGAATTGTTGTTCTCACACACCCTTAAGGGCATTGTGAGAGCCAACCTTGCAACATTTGATATGTCAAAGCTACACAGTCTGACTCCTCAGAAATAAGTGTGTGAATCCTTCGATATCTCGTGATTCCATTCAATTTCGATTCTTGAGGTCACGATTCGATTGAAAAGTAATTCCAGATTTGAAATGGATTTTGGATTCAGTAAATAGGGATCCTAATTTCAGGATCTACTCCAGAGTAAAGTGTAAACAAGATTATTGATTTTTTTATGTTTGAAAAAGTTCCATTATTGCGATTGCAATATCGTAAGTCAAACCTAAGACAAAAGGTAACATCTATTCATGCTAAACGTGCACAAATAAACACTTTTTTGCTAAAAGGTTTTTAGTATTTCTCCATTCTCGATTTATTCCCCCATCCGTACTTTTTTGTGTGAATTGTTGTCCAGCCATGCCATTGGAGGCATTGTGAGAGCCAACCTGGCAACATTTGATATATTTCAAAGCAACGCAGTCTGCAACACTACAGGCCCAGTTGTGGCTCCTCAGAAGCATAGTTGTAAACCCTGCTCTGGTTACCATGTGTAACTTCATAACAGTAGCAGCTGTGTCAACACTAACAGTCAACATGAGGGCTGCCAGCCTCACCTGTCCGGAGAGGGCTGGAGGTGATATTTCAGCTGCTCTTTTACATCTCAGCTGCTCCACATTGCCTGTTGAAAGAGACTAACAAACATATTGTGCATCCCCTGCCGCTTGCAACAGATATGAAGTTGTTGCTGAAGCACCTACTGTTACATATTAAGACAAGCTGTACTGTAAGTCATGAATACATCTGTTACATAAATGCTGTTGACAACAGCCGCCTGTTCCTGGGACTCTTGGGCCAGATAAAAGCTGACAGCAAAGAGAGTGAATCTCTTTAAGAGCTGGGAGGCATCGTGTTTATCAAGGGGATGAGAAAAACTGGGTATAAAACTGTTGCCTGCAGGAATTTAGCTTTGCCGTGAATGTTGTGATCTAATATGTATGACTTCCAAGCTGAAGAGAGAGCGGCACGGTTCCTTGTGTGGACACGGTAGGATTGGACCTACCTTACAGGCTTCAGTGTTTGTCGGACTTGAATATTAAACTCGCCGCTGATTTGCATTCGTGTGATGCACGCTGCACAGGGGCAGCTCACTCTCATCGCGCAGCTCATGTTTTAATCAACATGGCTCCCACAGTGCTATCTACACCTCCATCCAGAGCACGTCCCTCTTCCCCACTTACACACGTTAAGTCAACATGTGTTTGATGATCGTGTTGCGCTCATTTCTCTCGTCCTCATATCTCCTCTGATCCCCTCCTTTGATGCCTCCTCTGTGACTCTCTGTTTATCTGATTCTTCATTGTCCCGCCATCTCTCCCGCAGGCTTCTCTCAGGAATGTGATGCCTTCTCGTGTTGTTGTACCTGTACCTCTGCACACATCTGTACACCAGATGTTTAGGCAGTTTAGCGCTTGATCAGTGAGACCACTGATCCTCTCAGGTGTGTTATTTGTTAGACTCAGTCGTGGTTAGAGGGCGACCTGTTGCAGTTGATTGATTCGTCCTTGTCTCACAGCTATACTTGCATTCTGTGCTAACTCTGAAGTGTCTTGATGTATATTTGGAGCTAAGCACTCACTACTTTGGTGTTTTTCCTCTTTGCAGAGATCTTGTCAGAAATTGTGGCTCATATTGTGATGGTATTTTCTTTTTTTTCCTTTGTATTTTCTTTCCTTCTTTAGTTGGCACTTTTTCTGTTTCAGTTTAGCTGGCATAACAGGGTCACCCCTATGTTCCCAGAGTACCATGTTCTTAATATAAACTAACATTGTAAGAGACTTATAAGGGCTATCTTCGCAGTTCAAATAGCAAACGAATAAAGGGAAAGGGACATTTCAAATGCAGTTTGAACGGTGAAAATATGTTCAGCCATTGTGGTGTTGTCTTGCCAGCAAATTTAAGGGCGTAGGTTTCAAGGGGTATTCAGTCGGCCATAAGCTCAAGGTGGGTGATTTCAACATTTGATCCACAGAAACATACATTGCTGAGAACATAAAAACACAACATAAAGGTCTCATTAATGTGACATATTAAGATGATACTAAGCTGGCAAACATAGGACCCCGGGAACAGAAACTTCATTTATAAGTTTAAGTGTTAGCTTGCTACTAAATTTTATTTCTATTTAGTTCAAACAAATAGCAACAGCTGTTGGAATCTTTTTCACGGAAAAACCTAAAAGTGTTCATGAACTGGATACGCTGTAGGTTACACTAAAGTCAGACTGATGTGGAACCTTTGTTGAACAATAGGCAATTACGGGACAATGGTAAATGCAAAAACACATACGGGCTGTTTTTGTGACGTGTCACTTTATTTCACCTCGTAGCACACACAGACAGACAGGATGTGCTGAATGTGATGAAATTGACGCTGTTGTTGAGAATTGACGAGTTGAGTCTCTTAGAATCCACAGATGTGCGTTGTCCTATAGAGAAGTACCTAAAGTATTTAAGTCAGAAAACTGACTTTGTAATGTCAGTTACACAGCAACATTCACTTCCTGACTTTTGCTAACATTAGCCACCATTAGCAACTGGTCATACCAGAACAAGTAAGGCTGTAGCAGCAAAAAGAGTGTGTTGAAGACAACAAAGGTCTTCTTTTTTTTTTTTGCTAATTTCATTTGAGGAAGAAAGTGTTATTTCTTTCTTCAAAAGTTACATTGTAACACTTTAAATGACTGTATTAGGTCAGTTGTAGTAGCAAAAAAGAAACATTAGTTAACCCTGAGCACTGAAGTCCAAGGATTGTTAGTTTTACAAAGAGATTAAAGGCACATTTTAGTGAATGTAAAGGACAACACCAAGCTTCCAAGCAAATGTTTTGGTTGCTGGACAAAGCCATTCCTTGGAGGCACGGCAGCCTTTTGGCTCCAGCTGCCCGGCGACCATGCAGATGAATACCAAATGTCTCTGTCTGTCTTCTCTTGACTGCTTCTCTCAGCGGGTTTACTGCTCAGCCTTGCTGCTCAACAGAGAACAGACTTGACACTTCCTTGTACATTCCCAGGTGAAAAGTCCTTCATAGTAAATGAGATTAGCTTAAAACCTGATTATCACAGGCTCAGTTTTGTGTAACTGCGGCGGTCGTAACTCTGCCACTTGTTTGTGTGAAAGGCTCCTACTTGTCTGTCAATGGGAGGTCAAGCATGCTGAGGGCTTTCACACCTACAGGAGCAAACAGCAGTTACTGGTTCTGTTCCAGTACAACTATTTCAAGTATGTCTTCACACAAAGTGAGCCTTATGTTGTTTGAGTGAGGAAAACAGAACACTATGTCTTACTGACCCCGAAAAAGCTAAAAGCTGGTCAATTGTGTGCAGAGCTTTGAGACAGCAGCTGAGTAACTGATAGATAAATGTTTCCTTTTGAAAGATGTGATGCTGGCAGAAGCAGTCTTTGGACGGGTAAATCATGATTAAGCCCTTGAGGCCTTCCGTCTAGATTTGAGGGGTTGAATTGAGTCGTTTCATGATTTACTCGACTGGCAAGATGCTTGTTTATGGCAGCGATTTGTGAGCAGCGTTGAGTGAGAGGCTTTTGGCAGAAAACGCCATCGCTATTTTTGGATGCCGAGTCTCTATTGGGTATTAGGGAAGTGGCTTTGTTTGTAATGAACCTCCGTTATGTGGGAAAAGTGCACTTGAAACATTGCTCACTTGCTACAGTCGAGGGAAGGCAGAATTTCTTGTCTTTTCTTTATGGGGTAACAGTTTATTTTTCCTCCCATTTTTTCCTATGCCAAACGATACCAGATGATATGTAAAAGCTATACAATATAGCAATTCCATGTAAAGTGAATCTCGTGTCAACCTTGATATTTATGACAGCCAGAAAGAGGAAACTCTGCAGAACATTGTTACACTGTTATTTATTCCATCTCTTTGCTTCTGGCTCGATTCCTCTGGGTCCCTCTCTTTTGTACCAGTAGCTATTGAGCTTTTGAGACATAAAACACTTGGGGTTTAGGTTTCTCCCTCGCTGTTTCTGTCCATACATTATTAATGTTTCTTATCCTGTCTCGCTTCCTTCTCTTTGCAAATGAATTGCTTGCTAATTGTATCTGAGAGCTAATTTTAGAGTGTTACTCACTTTCAGAAAGCCTTAAGGTGCAAGCTATGTTATCGTCAGACTTTTATTGAACTTTTGATATTTTCTGAATCTTCTATAAAACGGGCTGAATGCATATTATTAATATGGCTTTATGTAATATAAAATCTGGGATTTATGGTGCTTTTTGTGAAGCTGCTACTATTCTGATAATATATTATCTTTACTGCATACTGTATGACAGATTGACTTTCAGCTTGTTGAGTGTCTGATGATTTATGTATATTTTGCGCAGAAAAAAAAACTTCCACTATTTTCCTTTTAAGCTGTATTAGTAATTGTTTAGTTTTTTTTCAACCTTTTCAAGGATTCAGCTTTAGACACCTGAATCGAGGTGCAGTAGCTCCCCCTGATGGTACCTGGTGTAATCTGATGTAGGAGACACCCCTGCTTGTCTACTGCTGACTTGCTAAAAATGCAACCATTAGACCTCGCAAAGACACATGGCTGATACTGCAAGGTAAGAGAGAAGAAAACATCTCAGCCTGAGTGTATTTTGTCGATGCTTGTCAGCAGCAGCTAAGTCTCTGTTGCTTTTTCCTCAGGTGAGGGCGTGGCTGGGAGCGAGAGTTGTAAAGTCCCCATAATTACATCACATGGAGGTCAAAGGACATCTGATCACATCCATGGGTGTGGGGGCTCCTGGTGAGTACTCATGACGTTCTCACAGTGTCAAGACAGACACTTTCGTGTCTGGACAAGCCTGGAATGGCTGGTGTTTTTCTTCTTCTCACAGTTCAACAGAAGGAAAACAAAAGGGTTTTTTTCTCAAGGAAACAGCCAGCTGAAAAAACAGCTGCATGTGTGAAGGCCTTTTGTTCACGTACGGTCGCCACAGCTGTCAGATAATCTTATCAGAGCACTGAGGAACTGGAGCAGACAACATATTGTGAGAAATAGACCAACCATTGTGAAACCAAAACATTTCATTTGTAATTTATCGAGAATACTTGAAATAGTGAAATGTCTTAGTTTGAATCCTTCACATCTGCATTCAGGTGATTTGGTCTAAAATGTCCAAACTCATTAATGTTTTTAAAGGAGAAGTCTGTCATTTTCCTATATTTTTCCTATGGTCAACCAATCTCATGAAAAGACAAAAAACAACAATGTTGTAGTCCATCTCAACACTTTCTGACTTCTATAGCCTGTCTGTGACTCGCCATTTGGTTTCTACTGAAGGAAACGGGTCACAAATGTTTTATGTAGGAGTCTGACTCACAGTAAACTGCAGTTTTCATATACAAGGTAATGAAGGAACATGTAACCCAGTGCAACAGCGTGGCTTAATTATGATTTATTTTATATTTTTTAGACAACAATGGAGCCCCATGGCACAGAGAGGAATAAGATAGCAGGTTTTGGATACATTGACAATACTTGTTGCTTGGGATAATTCATTGTTGGTGTGGGTCTTTTTATGGGATTTGTTGCTTGTTGATGCATTTTTTTCATTCATTATATTTTTTAATATTGTCACACCTTAAACTTGGATGATTCTTTAATTTAGTCTCTCTGAAGATGCTTTACATGTGCTGTGCTGTGTAGATGTTCAAGGCTGCCAGGACAGCAAGCTGCAGGCTGAGAGAGTTGCAGCTCTGCAAGAGAGGAAGCAGGCCCTGGAGGCTCTCCTCAACACCAGAGTGGGAGAGCTCAAACACGTCTGTTTGCAGGAAGCTGTGAGTAGCTCTCACTTCACTTTTGTAACACAACGTAGGTCAGGCCACAACATTCAACATTGAGATTAAAATCACAAATGTACGAGAAAATGTACTTATTTAATCTTGTTTACGTTGTTTTCTCATTAAATGTTTTTTACCTTCAATGACCCTAATACGTGATATGTTCTCCTCATGTAAAATGGGTTGCACATTAATATTTGCCTGATTGCTCCAGAGAACTTGTCAGCACATCTTAATGTAGCCACATTAAACAGCTGTTTAATACATCCCTGTTCTTTCAGCTGGATGTATAGTTACACGCTCTGTCTCTGCCTGCTCTATTCTCGGATTCACAAGTTGTCTACACTGTTTTCAGTTTAGCTAATTTAGAAGTTAAAAGCATGATGCGTCTGCGGAATTATTCTGTTTCTGATTTAGAGGTAAATCCTTCCAGAAACATTATTTATGGCATCTGTTTCAGTGCAGTCCACCATTTAGGGGGTGGTTTTTATTGAGACTTAAAGTAATCTGTTAAGTGGTGTCATTTTATGTAACACTTTGGAGCTCACAGGCAAGTGAGAAGATGGATTTTAGTTACTGGGGGCTAATGAATGTCCCTCTGCAGGAGCTGACTGGGAAGTTGCCACATGCTTTCCCCCTGGATACGGGAGAGAAACCCCCACTGGTGCAGCGCAGAGCTGGCCTGCCGCCCAACACCAAGGCAGAGGTAAGTCAACACCTTGAATATCAATTGTGTTTACGCAGCAGCTGTATCTCTGTGTGTACTTGTGGTCTAACACGGCTGGCTGTCCCGGCTGCAGGATGAGGCTGCCCAAAGAAAGCAGATGAAAGCCATCTTCACCGGTGCTCTGTACAGACACTCAGAATCAGACCGAAATATCCCAAATAGCAAGAGGACAGTTCATCGGGGCTGTCACACAGGTACAATTACAAAGCACCTCAAACCACACCCATACACTTTTAGACTAGTGGAAAGAAAACATCCATAATACACATTTTGTGTTTATTTTTGCTTACTTTGTCTCTTTGTGTCTCTATATTTCTCCTAAATTCATCATTAGACAATGCCTCATTTTCATATTTAAACATATCATTTCAGAAAACTTGTAATAGAAAAAATAATTGTCTTAATGTCAGAAATCAACTGGGGAAGTTTTATGGTGATTATTATTATACGCCATTCACCTGTAGTGTCTTCCCTTAAAAATAATTACATATCTGGTATAAATGAATAAAAACAAAACTGCGTAGTCATCAACATTTTACGTTTTTGAAAAACAAACTTAGCTTTGCATTCATGTTTAGCGAAGATTTCCTGCTGCATCATCTGGGACCTGAATGGTTTGTTGTCTTTCAGAGGACACTGTCATGTCAGAGAGTACAAGCTCCATGTCAGACTCAACATCCCATGACAATGGTGAGTCAACTGAATACAGACTGTCAACAACTATCTCTGGTGGATACTGTTCATTCATATTCATAATGAGCTTAACTGACACAGTAGTAGGCAGGCAATAGAATGGGCTCAGTGTATCTACAGCCTTTTCACTTTCAAAATACATCACTCACGCTTAGTGGGTGGGAGACTCATTTGCACTTGTGATGCTAAGACTCCAAATAAGAATATGCAGTCACAGTGGTAAAAGCCAATATTGCACACTTGGCTTGTCGTGCCTTTAATGAAAGTGATCATTTCTTTGTCGTCTGTGAGTGGGCTTCATTAAAAGATCATTTCTTTGTTTTTCTCCTCCCAAAAGAGTCTTCTCCCAGCGTCATGGCTGACCAGCGCTCTCTGTCTCAGCCCCGGCTCACAGTGGGCAGCCCCGATCACAGGATCAGCAGGAAGCTGTCGCCAGTCGAGATTTACTATGAGATGAGGACACGGCGCAACTCTGTCACAAGCTCTGTTAGGTACCTTTTCTTAAAGTGACCCCATACTACAAACTGTGCAGTCTGCTTAAATATAATCACCTGATTGCGGGGACTATATGATGATACGTTTATTTTTAAAATGACAAAAAGGGAGGTAGCAAAACTAGAACTTTGCTTTGAATAATGGGGATGCATTTGCTTCACTTGTTCCATTGCTCCGCCGCCAATGCATGTAACCCTGATTGTTTTCATCAATGGGTGATGCATGTTGAATACACCACGTCCTCTTGTGTCCCTTCTCACAGCCCAACCCACTCTTTACCAAGAAGTGCATCTAACATTGAAGGTAGAAGCGTTCCAGCTACTCCTCTGTTAGCCCGAACCGCTCCGATCAGCGTTCACGTGAGGTAACCTGTGATGCAGTGCTGCTTCTGTCTGATGCAGCGCAGCTACAGCTCCCTCCCACTGTGATGACTGTGTGCTTGGGAATGGCTTAATGACTTAGTTAAATGCAGACACAGAGTCAGGGTTGTAACAAAGATTAGTGTCATATTTAGCTACCAGCAAGGGTTTGAGCTCATCGTTTGGTGTTTGAGCATACACATTTGTGTTGCTTCTTAAGTGATTTTCTGTGAAATGCAGTTTCACGGTTTTGATAAAAATTGCTTTCACTCACTTTTCTTTATCCGTAGTTGCTCCGAGTCCTCTCCTAATGTAAGTCATTGTTGTGCTCATCTCTGCCTTAGGTCGGATGCGTCGGATGGTAACGGGTTGAAGCAGTGGTCCGGCAGCCTGGATGTGCCCTATATGATTCCTCTGGCCCAGGAGGGCTCTTCTTCTGACCGCCGAGGCTGCCCGTACAGCTCCCGGGCCAGGCGCAGTAACAGCTCCGAGGCCCTGCTGGATAGATCGAGCCTCCCTGACGACCCAGCTCCCAGAAATGGGATGCCCCCCAGAGGAGGGCCCTACAAGAGCTCAGAGACACTGACTGACGGCAAGCTGCGACACATCCACCTAGGCAGCCCTGAGAGACATGCTGACGGCTCTGTGGATCAGGCCAAAATGCGTCTGTCCATGGGAGACCGAGGGGCTGGCGGAGGCTACAATGAGCTACTGATGGACTATATCTGGGGGAAACAGCAGAGGATGCAAGTGCAGCACCACCTGTACCAGTCCACAGGCCGGATCTGGCAGGACACGTCCTCTCCTCGCTCCTCCACCGCGGCTGTGCCTCCCCATGCCAATGGCTTTTCCCATTCCCAAGTGAACCTCCCCAGCGCTGCACCTCCTTACAGCCCCATGGTGCTCCGAGGGTCACAAGCTGAGCTGCGCCGGGTCAAAGTCACCAGAACCAAATCTTGTGGACCCTTTATTCCTTTGCAGCAACATCCCCAGGATGCCATCCTGCTGTCAGCGTATGAGTCTCCCCTTCCTGCCTCCGGCACCACCACGTCATCCATCCCCAACCTGCACCCCTACCAGACGGAGCTGTCTGGCCCCTCCTTCAGCCGCAGACCCCCACAGTTCTCTCTCCCGACCCCAGAAGACTCAACACGAAGCTTGCATAAAGCCCTGGCTCTGGAGGGACTGAGGGACTGGTACCTGAGGAACGCCCTCGGCTATCCTCCTGCTGCCTCAAAGGGCCACGAGGCAGGGATCTCTCGCCTCTCACACCCCCACCCGCTGGTGCACCAGGCCCATTCTGTTCAAGGTGAACCAGCCAACCTCCACAGGTCTCAGATACCCCAGTCAGCCAGCTTCCACGGTCACCCGCTGCATGGAAGGTCAGTATTTATTTATTTTTTATCTTATTGCCATGTCACTTTTAAGAACGTTGTACTATCACTTTAAGATGAGTGATGATTTTATCTGATTTCAAGGGGCATTTTGTATGTTTTGTAGGAATACATTTGATTACGTTACAAATACCAACATGCATGTTTGCAAATACACTCACTCACACTGAGATCCACTTAAATATCGTTCTCACTGGAAGCTGGCAACCACTCTCCCAGCAGAGGATGGTGCTATTACTCTCTCCCATCCATCTATCATCCTGTGACCTTTACAACCGCTGTTTCTTTTATTTTTCTTTGTGTTTGTATTTTGCGAGGCCAGCGTAATCTGCTGCTATCTGCCTCATGCCAACATCCAGGCCCTTGGATGTCCCATGATCAAAAACACTCAAGTTTTCCCACTCATAGGCTTTATGCAAATTGCCCTATTAAGCCTGTCTTTTGCCCTGCTAAAGAAATACTTCACTTATCAATCTATATCAATTTCTCACCCTTTAAATGGGCCATGAGAGACAGCAGTGACATTTACACTTGAAACTTTGACAACTCAACAGATTGTATGTGAACATGCATCAATGGGCCACTTAAATATTACAGGGATTTTTACCATTTCCTTAATTTCAAAGGGATTTCATGAACTTTCTAGGATGTCTCTCTCCAAGCTCTTGACCATGATTCATACTTTTTTTTTTTTTTTTTTTTCATGAAGATGCATTCTTACTTCCTGCCTCTTGTGGAGTGCGGTATTGATCTGTCTTGCCTCCCCAACAGGTCGATGGAGTTGTCTCTCTATCAGGAGACTCCTCAGATGCAAGAGGTGACCCCAAAGGAACCCAGTGCAGACCCAGGCACCCTAGTCTGAAGCAGCAGAACACACACACACTACATTATCTGAGCAGAAACACTGTAGCCTCACACGCACATTCACTCACACACACATAGTCACACACAGACAAGTCGATACAATGTGACCTCAACAGAAAAAGCAAAACACGGCAACCTCAGCAGAAAGAGACTGGAATATATGACAAACTGTAGCTGTACAGTGTGAAAAAGCCTTGGCAAGTTCCCCGTGTTCTAACTGATCCCACCAGTATATGAACTTCAAACCCAGTGTTCTCATGTGGACGTGCACTGGAGTTGACTCCTCTAATAACAATATGGTCATGCTGTACTTAATATATCGATATTTCTGGTCCAACACGAGCAGTAAAATCCTTCCTAATAACCCTGAAAAGTCGCCCGAGATATACTTTTTTACAGAATATATACAACTCTAAATTACTATTTTGTATCTTCTGAGATATAAAGAACAGCTATATTAAAGAGGTAATTTATTGCTCATTAATCTTGTGATATACAAAGATGTTATATGAGCTCACCATCATTTAAAAAAAAGTATTAATACATGCCAGTGAATGTGTGTTTGTAAAACTATATAAAAGACGCAAGAAACATGCTTCTGTCTTCATCTGCCGTTAATTTCACAGCCATTTGTATTTTTCACGTTTGATAAATGAAAGGGGCCATGAACTGTAGTGTACTGGTGTAGCAGACGGGAGTGCCTAAATCGAAACTAAAACCTTGGTTGGAAAACTTTAAAGTGCTTTCTAATGATCTGAAATGTTGGCATTAAGCTTTTGTGAGCTTAGTCTAATCCAAAAAAAACTGAAAGCAGTTCACAATGTCACTAAATTAGGGTATTTGGAATGATGTCATGTATATTGTGATTTTTTTCAGTATGTTTTCTAGATTCAGCTTAGTGCTGGCCAATAAATGTAGCTTTCTCTGTGCTGACCTTGACGGAACAATTTGACCACTTTTAGGAAAAACGTGAGGGCTGTTGTGAAACCTACTGTATGGCAGTAGCACATGACTGTATGACAATAATGTACTCATATCAAATCAGTTTCTTCCCTGCATTTAGTTATGGAGGATTTGAGTGTCATATGGAGCACTTTATGAACATCTTAAGCCTTAATTCCTTATGAAATTGTCACCACGAGAGATGGCAGGCAGTAGAGAGGGTTTTTAAATTTGTGGGAATAAAATAAAGAAAGTGAGTTTTGTCAACAACTACTGAAGGTCTATCTGAGTGTTAGTCTGTATATAGCGTGGATTGTACTGATGAGTTTCAAGCTGATGTTTTATTCCCGTACTAACAATGTCATTTTTAAACTAACCACATGAAGTATTTAGTCAAAAATAACCTTCCCCCCCAATCCTTCCGCCCCCCAAGTGAGCACTATTTAATTGGTTTGTAAAAAGTGAGGTGGATGGTGTGAACAGAATAGGGCTGCTGCAGTTTTGAATGACGGTGTGAGCAGGTCTCATACCAGTAAATTTGTTAATGAGAATTCATGCTGGCTGATATTTTTTTGTATTTGTAATGATTTCAGCTCATTTCATGTGCTTGGTTTTGTGTTGTCTAAAAAAATAAATACATGTTTTTAAATCAGAGTAGATATGCATCATAATATATTTCTAAGTTTGTAATCAGAGTCTTAATGGCATTCTGCAATGTAAACTTCAGAAAGATCAGAATACTACATGAAATCCTCAAGGAAACTGAAAGTATATTAGTGTCGACAAAACACATTTTTATTCCTCATTTAATGAACTTGATCTTTGGCCATCTTGGGACTCATTTGAATGTAATTCTTTGCGTTTGTCATACGTGATGTTGTTTTCTCCTCTGTTACAAACTGTAGCGCAGCGTGAATGTTACACGTTTCTTCTGCTGTCTGGTGTGTTCACATCCTTCAGTATCCAGCTTCATAGAGCTTCTTCCAGCTGGTTAACCTGAAATTAAAGACCAAACTGCTGTGCACTGGGGGTCGTAAATGTATTTTTCATATAATGTACTCTGTAAGTTGAAAATTAATTAAATAAATTTAGCTCTAAAGCAAATTTATTCAAACCATATTATATTTATGATCCTATAACATTTTGTAGCTATTTACTGTAGCTCTTTCTCATCAGTGCAGGAATTGGTAATGTGTGTTAAAACCACTTCATTCAGCAGTGTGATGTGTTAATATTTGATTATTCTTTTTTTTCTTTTTTTTTTAGATATTTAAATGCAGCTGTTTTGTCTTTTCTTCCCCCCTTTATACCCAGGCCTATGAAATAAGACTAAATAGGCACGCCCTATACTGTATGTATGAGATTGTGCATTCATTCTACTAAATAAAGTGTCATGTTGAAATCATCAAACAATGTGTCAGACATGGTTATTTATTGTAACACATACTGTAATAGTGGAAGCATACACAGTTACAGTATAAGTGCCAGGCATAAGAGACAATAAATCAGGAGGATTTCTTTTAGTTTTTTTTGCATTGTGAGAATAAATTCAAAATGTTGAGAATAAAGTTGAAATATTGAGAATAAAGTTGAGCTTGTGTCAGACATGTTTATTTATTGTAACACATACTGTAATAGTGGAAGCATACACAGTTACAGTATTAATGCCAGACATAACAAAAAATAATCAGAGAATTTATTAAATTTCTTTGCATTTTGAGAATAAACTTGACATACCAAGATTAAAGTCGAATTTTGATTATAAATCAAACTACTCGCCTTTGTGCATATACTGAAAGTTTGACTTTATTCTTGAAATTCGAAGTAAATAAAAATGTTCTTCCTCTAATTTGTTCCCTTATGCCTCACATGTTTAATAAAAGTTTAAATACATTTTCCTTTGATTTATTATTATTTATTTATTTTAAATCTTTTATAATGTAACCCTGATACGTGAACTCCAAGAGCATTACCATAATCATTTCATGGTGACCTGAAGCATTTCTAAAAACCTGTAATTGTAGGAAAGTCAAAGATGAAATAATAAATATGAGAATGAGCACCTCGCCCCCTCTGTAAATAGAACTGGTGGCTACATGACAAACATATTCAGAAACACAGCAGCAGCAGCAGCAGTCTGCTATTCCTGGACCTGAGTGTCTGCAGCCACACAGCTCAGCGCGAGGAGCAGAGACCGTGCCAGTCCTGTGAGTCCTCGTGCCAGTCCTGTGAGTCCTCGTGC
>CALSBV010011423.1:2847860-2891949 GCA_943590825.1 Bovichtus diacanthus | reverse complement strand
TGTGTGTGTGTGTGTGTGTGTGTGTGTGTGTGTGTGTGTGTGTGTGCGCGCGCGCGCGCGCGCGTGTGCGTGTGCATGCGTGCGTTTGACCGTTGAGATTTGGTCTGTTGTGTATTCCTCGCATGCTCACATTCAGCTGAGCTCCGAGAGGGGGATGGAAGGAAAAGGGAGGGAGGAGTTAGTCTCATATGAGGGCAGACATATGTCCGCCTGCTAGAAATCTCACAGATTTTCCTCTGTCAACGAGAAGAGGTGAGAGAAGAAAGGGAGCGCCGCCTGCTCTCACATGTAAGTCTCATTTTCTGTTAGATTTTAATGAGAATTCACAAGGTGTTCTTTTATGCCTAATGTGTTTGTTCCTGTGTTGCTCCAGGGAGGCTCAGTCTGCTATTAATTCCTCTTTTGGACTGAAGAGTGTGTGCACCTTTGGTATTGCCATTTTTAAAACAAATATTGTATTTTATCCTCAATAATGAACACGTTTCGGATATTTTTGATAACCTGTATATTCCTTTTTCTTTTATTTGAAAACTTTTCTAATGTGATTTGCATAGAGATTGCATTTGTTAGACAGTATGCACAGCATGTAACTTCGTATTGTGAAAATATCTCTCTGCACAATGATAAAAGATGAAAAAGTGTGTTTATCAAGCCATGCCAGGACTATTCTCCTCTGTTTCTCCTCTCTTGGCTGGGTATACGTAAGGAGAAAGCCAAAGTAAAGGTTAAAGTCCCAGTGCTCTGCCTTTTGTGACACACATCTTAACCCCCAGCCAGTTGCCATGCAACTCAAACTCCAAATCAAAAGGAATTACCTCAACCACCGCTGGTCTTTCACAGTTGCATTATTAGTGCAAGGTAATGTTTCCAGCCGTGCTCGTCACTGCTTTCCCACAGATGGAGCCCTTGTTTTAGGATTCTGGCTGTGCTTTTCTCCTCTTCTTTTTGCTCTGTTCTTCCCAATTCTGTGCTCCACATATCTGAACACACTAATTGGTTCTGTGAGTGGGAACACAAAGGCTTGTGTTGTGTGTTTACCAGTACTCATTGCTGTTGATATTAAATGATATCCTACAGGAATATCATCACATTGCAATGCGTGTGGGTGAGCAGCTTGGACCTGGCAGCAGCAGCAGCAGCTGATAATGAAAACAGGAGCAGTGCATTGTACGCTGCATAGTAAACACCCATCTCATTAGCCCTGCACAAAAGGAGAGGTACAGTGAGGGGAGACATGAGAGCTTTCATTTATCTCCCGCAGATGTGTTGTTATTGCACTGCGTGTGTCAGTGAGTGTGCTTCATTTATCACAGCTTTCTTTCCATAACGCAGCACCATATATATATATAACCAAGCTGATTGGATGTTCACGCTCTCTGTCTTGGTTTGCAGGATGTGGCTGACTCTTCTTTACAGTTGCACCGGTGGAGCAGCTCTCCTGTATGCTCTGTACAGATGGGTGATCCCCGCCGCTGTGCAGTATCATGGAGGATTGGCTCTGATGTGGCATGATGTCATTGTGGAGCGGTTGCTGGACACTGTGACCCAGTCCACACGTCCTCAGGTGGGCCCTCAATGTACAGTATTCACCTCTTACAAAAGCAGACCCCAACACACTAATGACTGTGCTGCAGTCCTGCAGGCGGAGGAGTCTGAGATATGGTAACGATGAGATCTAGGCTGACAGAGAAGATGGCTCTGTAAATAAATAAGGGGCCACATACACACTGTAAGTCAAATGTCAACAGTGAGGAACCAACTGACAGACTGAGCCATAGAGCCGTGTCGCGGGTATAGCTGAAAATAAATGAGGGTTTTTTTCTCAATACATAAATGTACTGATGTTTTTTTTAATCATGACTTCATGTTGCACATTGCTCATTACATTTTCATACAGTGATGTAAAAAACAAAGAAGGAAAAACGATCTTAGGTTCACTAAGCTTTTAAGAAAACAAGTCAGACAGTTCAGGAGGAGATCCAACCTGAAATAAAAGACCTTTCACAGGTGTAACTAATGCAATTCACTTTAGCTGCTTTTTATTGAGGTGTCCCGCAGCTTTACTGTTGTGCATACCGCTTCACTGGGACACTTTAACAGAACCATTGGTAATGTTGTTAGTAACATGTGCTTCTCCTACTCTGACAAGCCAAAAGCCTTTACCATACTGGCAGGAATAACATTTAAAAAAATCATCTATTCTTATTAACACTTGCTGTTGAGATAGCTGGTCCAAACCTGCAGTTAAATGTAGCATTTTATATCCGTCTGTGAACAGCGCAGATATTTGTGGATTTCGGCAATAAAAAGATGCCACGATGGTGGACAAAATAACTACAAAAGACAAGGTAAAGGCAAAGCAAAGTCTGTGTACGTGAAAATCTACTTGGCACTAAACTGGATTCTGATACATAAAGAAGAGCCAGATAACAAATATAATTTTTTATTAACTATACTTGACAATAATGCATTTCATATAGTTACATCTGACCCAGGCCATAGACACAATAGGCTGCAAGCATGCGTACACATGTGTGAATCCACACTTTGTTTTCTGATAAAAGCTCACACACACACACACACACATAAAACCTTTAGGTCGTGTTTCCTTTTGATCACAACGTGTTTCACAATGTGGCTCAGTAAATTAACAGATAATAACAGCAGAAATGAACAAACCATAACGTATCTTGTACTCACATTCTACCCTTTCATTTATACAGTTTGCCATGAAATAGTTTTCCATTTTTGGGTTTGTAGAGAAGTAAAGCAGGATGTAGCTCGTACGTCAGAGTTGAGATCTGGAAAGTCGCTGGTTTGAATTTCCTGGAATAATTAGCAAATGTTGGAAGCTCATTTAAAACATGGGGCATGCTGTTGTTAAAGGCACTGCACACCCACTAAGGTGTCCTCCTTTTTACTGGTTGATTAGACCTCTGCTCAGGTTGAACTCTCCATTTGTGCTTTCATGAGACTGAGACTCAGGTGGACTTTTTCCCACGATAACGGGAGCAACAAAACTAACAAGAGAGTGATGGAGTCAGTCAAGTGAGGTCTGTGCACACCCACCAAGTCCTGAGAGGCAGGATCAGTGGAAACACCTGTGTGTAGAGGGTTGCAGGTTCAGCAAATAAAGATCAGTATAATCTTTCGGTAAACAGCGAATTAGCAACAGGTTAAAAGATAAGCAGACTGACAACTACCTGGAAAGGCTTGACAACTTTGAGAAGAACAGAAGAACTATGCAGGACAGGTTATTGAGGAAACAAGAGACAGATGTGCAGGTGGGGAGCAGGTCACAGTGGGGATCAGGTGATGGCAGCCAGGAGTGCACGAGCAGAAAACATGCTGAGGGGAGACATGTAGGAAAAATAAATATATACACATGACTTACATTATATTCCTCGGTCAACATATGTTCAGAATATCGCCTCTCCCTGAATCCATCTAACACCACTGGTCTTTTGAAATGTTGATCATCGCTACAGATCACTTTAAGTCTACAAAGCTGACTTTCAGCAGCCTTTTTAACGTAATAACTGGACAACATGAACACTTTTCCTCATTAGGCTTTTTTTTTTAGTTGACGTTCAGAAAGATCCTGAACACAGCAAAAAGAAAAGAAAATAAGAAAATATGAGGCGAGGGCAGGGCAGGGTCTCTAAAGACTTGATTGAGAGGGATTCTTTTTGGATGAGTCTATACATTTTTTATTTATTTTTTTATTTAAAAGTGTTGGAAAAATACTGCATAAACTGAAGTCAACTAAAGGAGACGATAAGAGGACATCAACTAAAGTACAAGAGGAATGCGCCTGCCGTGCGGGAGATAACGGACAAATGACCCCTTGTTTTAGATGATTGAATCGTGCTGTGATTGAGAAACTGAGTAACTGTCCCTTGTGTAAAGATGACCTTTGGGTGGACCTACAATGTATAACAGACTAGACCATTCTTAGAGCCATTGAGCAGCATAGCAGCTTTACAACCTGCATGTAAGAGGCTGAGAATATTTTCTCTAACACAAAGTATACAGTAATTCTACTCCTTCTGCCTTTAATTTATATACAAAAAGAATGTGATCCCGACTGTATGCCACCTTGAAAGAAACAGATTCATGCAGGGATGCCTCGCTATCTATGACACGTGTAAAGATGAACACTTTTCAACACTATAATGAAAATGAATCAAACAGACAATTAGCACTTACATAGTCAAATTGCCCTATTGTAAAGTGTAGTCTTTTTCTCTCCCTTCAGCGGATCCTGGGTGCAGTACAGAAGAACGCCACCAGAGGGGACCCTCGCAGCGTGGTCAAAGCCATCGATCACTTCTGCAGGAACCATGAATGGGCCATGAATGTGGGGGATGAGAAAGGTACTGATCTCCTTATATTACATGTGTTTTCATGTGTAAAATCATTACCTTACAAGACTCAGTTGTGTTCTGGTATCTTCTTTTTTTTTATTGCCACAGGCTGCATTCTTGACTCAGTAGTATCTGAGGTAAACCCAGCCACTGTGCTGGAGCTGGGAACCTACTGTGGCTACTCCACGGTGCGCATCGCCAGCCTGCTCCCCCCTCACGCCAAGCTCGTCACTCTCGAATTTAACCCGGACTTTGCTGTGATTGCTCGTCAAGTCATCGCTTGGGCCGGATTAGAGCACAAGGTAAAGCCACACAAACTGAAAAAAAATCATTTAGTGTGCGCAGCCCAGAATACAGTGTGTTTCTTCTTTCTAGGTCCAGTTAGTTGAAGGGGCATCCGGTGACTGGATCCCTAAAATGAAGGAGCAGTTTGGGGTGAAAACTTTTGATTTGGTTTTCCTGGATCACTGGAAGGATCGTTACCTCCCTGACACAAACCTGATGGAGGCAAGAGCTCATTTTACACGGATCAAACTCAAACTTTTTTTCTGCCATTATGCATAATGATGCTCTTTGCTTTTTCCATCAGGAGTGTGGCCTCCTCAGGAAAGGCAGCGTCCTGTTGGCAGACAACGTCATCTGCCCCGGAGCTCCTGACTACCTGGAATTTGTCCGGAACAGCCCACGATACAAGAGCCAGTACTTCAAATCCCACCTGGAGTACACCAAAGTGGAGGATGGCTTGGAGAAGTCTGTCTTCTTAGGGTAGTTTTTAACGAAAAAACACAGTAAATCTCAGACCTCTTGTTGTCTTGGGTTCACTGAACAGACTTAAAATTGGGTGTTAAAACTGTTTTTCTAATACGTCATAAATTCTTGAAATTAAAAGAAACATGTGAAGGAATTTGTGTTGTGTGCTTTATTTGTTTTTAACACCACATGATGGAAGTCTCAATACTTGATGCACTACGCCCGTATTGGTACAGCAGGCGGCAGTCGTGATACTTTGTTTAAGCATCTAATTGACAGATGATGAGCTGTAAATTGATAGGGAAGGGGCTTTTCCCAGGGCACTCCAACGCAAATCAATAATAAATCTAATCCAGCTGCATTCTGTGCTGCAGAAACCTATTTACCGCTCTGATATTCTCCCTCATTGTGCCAGTGTTGACAGGTGTGTGAGGAGAGTGTGTGGCGTGTGTGTGTGTGTGTACGTGTGTGTGTACGTGAGAGTATGAATCAAATCGCTGCTCTTCTAATCTCTCAAAGTGAGTTCCATCATTGGGGGGGGGGGGTGTTCTGCATTTGGTTCAGCTGTATGAAAAAAAAAAAAGAAGCGGGCTTGTCCACCTAGTGCTTTCTTCACAGACGCCTGCATGATAATCCCAATCTGTGGCCATTAGTGCACTGAGAGAACGAGCAACAGACGAGGCGAGAGTTCAACAGAGAGAGAGGGAGAGAGGGAGCGAGAGAGTGGGGGGGAGTGCCTGGACAGAGAAGCACACAGGAAAAAAGAACGAGAGAGAGAGAGAGAGCTTTTAAGGGATTTGGCAGTGATTTGTAGAATCTCACTGCTGTAATGTTTTGCTTTTCCTCCACTTTTCTCTGATTCTGCCATGATACTACTCCCTGAAGCCTAACAAGGCGGTGTTTTCATTTAGTCTTTGTAAATCACTACTAACTACTTCTTTTTTAGACCATTGTTTTTTCAGCGTTCTGCTTATTTTTGAGAGTGCACGGCGGCTGTCTGAGATGATAGAGGATTTACTTTTGGTGAGGAGAGGAGAGGCTTGCCTCTAGATATATATAATCACATTTCAGACCATGGAGGGAGGCCTGCTTGGGAGAGCTCATGTGATGGACAAAATCAAGACCGGTCAATGAAGAATGGGCAGGTAAGAAGAAATGTCTCTACTTGCAGGTCGCCTGTCACAGTATTTTCAAAAGGGGAAATTGTCTACACGCGTTGTGTGATTTCTACAGATTCCTGCTCTTGCTTTTAAAAATCTTTTCAACAAATGTTCATGTATTCAACTCCACGAGTGCAGCGCAGAAAAAATAGAAAGATTTGGCATCATAAATATGACTTTAAGTATGAATGTTGAATATGAATGATATTAAATATTTAAGTATGTATTGCAATTTTAAAGATCATGCAAATTGTTATTATTTAGCTTTCATTCATATTTGGATTTAATACTAAAATAAAATTTAAATTAAGTTACCACATAATAAATATTTTCTATTATTCTATATTCTGTCTGGAAACATTAAATACATTTACACCCTTAATAATTTCATTTTACAGTCTGTGGGATCTTTGTTTACTGTGGGTTTTGTAAATCATCCTCATGCAGATAAAATTACCTGCTCCAACCTCTGGAGCATGAAATGCTGCAATGTTCAGTTGATGTTTTCTGTTTTGCAAAATTTATAGTGTTTTCCATCATCGGCTCTCAGCTCTCTGTGATAAAAGCATCCAGTGTTCACTCTGTGTCATCCTGAATGCTGTCTCAAGTCTTCTTCTCAGCTAAAGCTTTCTTTAAAGGTGTATACATGCATGGCTTATATTTAGTCTTTTCTTTTCTTTTCTCAGTTTGGATCTAATGCGCTTAAACAGAATGCAGTGGAAGATTTGTCGTACATTTTATTTTCTTCTACATTTCTACATTTTGTTTTTCACATTTTTCTATTCAAGATCTCAAGCGATTCCTCCTATTTTTGGTCGTATCCACAATTTGCAGGTATTGATTTTTGGGATTCACCAATGTTTTTTCTTATTTTTTCTCTTAACAGAAAATTGAGATAGTGAATGAAATAATGTTGCTGCATGAGGCCCAATGTGAATCTGAACGTTTTTATCTTATGTTGTAACCGTTAAAAATTTCATTTTGTATTTAAATATTTCACAGTGACATACCTTCACTGATGTGACAGACCAAAAGAAAAACACAGAATATGAAATGATTGAGTCATCCAGCTTTCAAACTAAGGGGCAAACTTAAGAGTAATACTAGAGACCAAGATCCAAGTAAGTAAACAGCAATAGTGATCTGACAGTCTGCAGCCTTCTTCTTCTGGGAAAGAAGACGTCCTACTTACCGGTACTGTCATTATGATGAGATGATAATCAGACCTCTCCGTCTGCCCTCAGGTGTCAAAGGTAGAGGGAGTGGCCTGGTGCTGTCAGTACCTCTGCTGGTCATCATCATGACATCAGAGGCCCGCTCATCCCATCGGTGCCGCTGGTTCACTTCACCTTTCAGATACCAAACATGGCTCCATCTGATGTGGGTGCTGCTGGTGGCTATTATCCCGGGTTTGTGGGCCCAGCAGGGCACCCAGCCCCAGTCCATCAAAATCGAGGGCGACATCACTTTGGGAGGGCTTTTTCCCGTGCACTCTCGGGGACCGGCTGGTGTGCCCTGCGGGGAGATCAAGAGAGAAAAAGGGATCCATCGTTTGGAGGCCATGCTGTACGCCTTGGACCAGATCAACAGCGACCCGGACCTGCTGCCTAACATCACTCTTGGAGCCCGGATCCTGGACACCTGCTCCAGAGACACCTACGCCCTGGAGCAGTCGCTCACCTTTGTCCAGGCCCTTATCCAGAAGGACAACTCAGACGTGCGATGCTCGAACGGAGAGCCGCCGATCATCCCCAAACCAGAGAGGGTGGTCGGGGTTATCGGGGCTTCTGGCAGCTCCGTGTCCATCATGGTGGCCAACGTGCTCAGATTGTTTGCGGTGAGTTTACTTTCATCCCCTCTCTCCATTAAACACTGAAAGGGGTAAATATTTGGTACAGTTCCTCTTTCACCCGCTTCGAATGTTATCAGCTGATTGAATGGGCGTTATCAGTGGTTATCAGCCTCATAGATATGGGTTAGACGGGCCCTGCTACACCTAGTAGTAGGTTCAGAAGGCCGTTATCATTATTCAAATGCTTGATCACCGATAATAATACAAGAAGACGAAGTTAGGCGGCAACCTCTAGTGGCTGTAGTGATTATGATGGGAGAAATGGAGGAAGTCAGGTGACATGGTATAAAGAGCGTCCACGTCCACGTAAGAAGGAGGTCGGGGTGGATGTACAGGTGAAACAAACACAGGACTTTCACTCACGTACGTAACTTAACTTACGGCTGTAAGTAACAAACAAACTTATTTTTACCAAACTGCGATCTTTTCCTTAACCTAACCAAGAAGTTGTACCCTAACCATGTGTATATAACTTTGGGGTGGGTGGGTGCAGTTTGCATTAGAACGGTAATGACAACAGCTGATAAGGGACCTTTATTGGGCTGATAACATTAAACATGGGTGCCTTCTTTCACTAAGTAAGCTGACAGGGGGAATCCAGGAGAAAGCCATTATCCCTGTCTGCTTTCTCTTTTTAATCTATTCACAAAAGAGAACCCAACCTGTGGGCATGTTGCTTCATCAACATCCTCAGGGCGCACTGATCACTCTCTGTTGCTTGACATTCGTAGGAAAACGCATGAAGAACAACTAAATAGCCTTTCATAAGATATCATACGTATGAGGATCTGTTGCTCAAGTAGCGTTGTGCACTTTAAATGGTCGCAAGCCAAAAAAAGAGTTGAACTAAGAGAGACTATACAAAAGAGTGTGCAACTGTCAGGAATACATCCCTAACATTTCATACATTTAGTTTTGAACATCTTTTAGTGATACCGGTTACTAGCTGTGCTCAGAAAGAGGACTGAAGACACAATCACACACAATTTTGGTTTTGATGTAGATTTATGGCTCAAACTAGCTGATGATTCTATTTTAATGAACTTACTTGTTCATGCTTGTACTGTTAAATTAGCTCACAGCTGAACTAGTTAAGATGTACAAGAGCACACAACGGTCTTATTCATTTAATCATTTTATCCACTCTTACATGATGGATGGGGCCATCATTAAATTTGGTCTTCATTCTGCACCATGAACACGGTGAGGTTTAATTGCGATTCTCTTATGGACTTTACAAACCTAATTAAGAGTACGCCTCACATTCAATAACATCATCTCATTGGATGTACTGATTGATAATATTGCACATATCCCCTCATTGCTGCTGTATATTCAGTACATATTTCACCTGGTATGATTTTGCAACGAGTCATTTACAGCGATGGATGTTTTGAATGAGTCTCTATGTGCTTCACAGGATTTTGAATCCATTGTCATGGCTGGCCTCCGCAGGCTAATCCGTGTTATGTGTTCATTGTAGTTTTTTTTTTTTTTTTTTCCTGTACAGATGATTGACCTTTGATAATTGATTACACTGCTTATAGCAATGATGGGACATTGAATCGGTGTAAATCCCCCATTATGTCGTGTTCTCATTGACTTACTGACATAGTCTGCCAGAACAAAAAATAAACACAAGTCCGGGTTTAAATTGGCCAAATTTGTTTCACATGAAGAAAAAAAAATCGAATCGCTCTTCATTTGTACTTTTTTACAGCATTCTTCATAGTGAGGATGTTGATTTGAGAGCCAAGGATGCTTGCATACAGGGCAGATGTTAACTACAGAATTATAGATCCCACCCTCCACTAAGCCCCTCTCAGCAGCTCAGGACCCTGGGCTGAAAATAGAGCATCAGGGCAGCGGGATGGCATTGGTTCTAGGATAACAGCAACTTGTAGCCTGGACAGGGGAGCAGATTTAGCTAAATGGTATGTTTCCTCCTACTGTCCATATGTGCTGCTCTCCGCGCTGCGGATACTTCTCGACTGATGTTCACTTTACTTTGAACATCTGCTCTCCGCGCAGAACAGGACAGGTTTCAGCCTCTACTATTCTTTTGCAATAAATAAAAACTGTATTTATTACTTTATATCATATTAGTATTGTATTTTACTCACAACAGTTCAGCTTGTTGAATAAAAGGATATACAGTAGATCCAACAGTCGATTCACTTTGTGCATGTACAAAACCTTTAAGAAGTTACCATTCAGGCTCTTATACGCTCAACAGATTATTAACCGATTATTATTCCAGCATTTTAAATTTGAGGATTTGCTACTTTTTTCTCTTTTACATCACTGTAAATGTAATATCTCTGGGCTTGAGACAATGGCCATACAAAATGCGCAATTTGAAAACTTTGGTAAGAGCAAATGGTCTTTTTTGAAATTTCATAGACCAAACAATTCTTCATAAAAGGATTTATATATTAACAAAATCAAATAATTATTAGTTGTAGGGCTTTTTTCAATGATGCAATTTATTTAGTATCATACAATTTTTCAACGCACTGTCCATAATATGAATTAGGGAAAATATGCAATAATTTTGTTGAATATAAAGAAAATGATATTACTTGTGATAAATAAACAGATATCAAAGTGTAATTAGTTCTTCCGTTCTGCGGCTTTCAGTAGTACTAAAGCTCAAAAAATTGCTTGTTGGATTAAAAAAATTCTAAAACATTCTTTTATTGAACATTGAACTGAACATAAAAGGCATCAATAAAAAATGTTATAATTGTTACATTTCAAAATGAAATTTACTTCTTACTTACTACAACTTTTTAAATAATTAAAGTGTATTATTGAATTCTTTTGCAATACGTTTATCGCTATGGGGATAAAAAAAGAATGATACATTGTGCAGGTCTACTGTGAATCATCCGTTCGCAACTGAAGGCTGTGCAATTAAATTCATTTTCTTAAAGCCTCAATAATTCTGTTGCAAAGTTCATTTAAATCATAACAAAAGAAAAACATTAAATATGTCTATTGAATTTCCCTAAACCTTTCAGGGCACATTTCATACTCTGAATGAACATTATTCTATTACTCCCCGCTCTTGACAAAAAAAAAAAAAAAATCATACTTGTCATAGCATCTGTATCTTGTCCCTGCTCACACTTGTGTTTGGTAAAGTTTAATCAGACCAGTAAGTGCAGAGCTAAACCACAATCATAGTTCCTTGGCTTGGATCCTGGAATATCTTGGACAGTTGCCATCATTTACTGACAGTGAGAAAGATCTCAGCAGTAGAGGATTGTAAGTAGATACTCGTGTAACTGATACGGCTCATTGATTTTAGAAAGTGAATTTGTGCAGATGCTTCTATGGGATTAATTTGTAGGGGATTACGTTTCCACTTGTTCATTACAAATGTGTACGCAATGATCGAAATCACCTCGCTGACACTGACACAGACTCCTCTGGAGACTGATGTTACTTAAACAACTTGTCAAACACAGTAATGGAAGAGTGTTTTTTTGTTGTAGAAAGTTTACACCTGGCTGAAGATGTGGTCTGTGAAATTGAAGGTGACCAGTAAATTTGAGCTTGACAGGGTTAACACACGTGGCCGTCAGAATTAAATATATTGTATGGCTTACAGCTGAGAAATGCTAACCTTTTCCTAGTCTCTTGATCTCTGTCTCTCCCTCTGTGCTTAACATAATTTGACTAAAACCCCTATAATCCTTCCAGATAATCTGTGAAATGGTTCTCTCGCTCCTCTCTCCTTCTCCCTTCACTAACCCTTGTGTCTACCTTTCTCTCCTCGTCCCCTCCGGAGGGCCCACAGCGTTAAGCCACGCTGAGGGGCCGGCATTAGCAGGTTCAGGGTGGAGACTGTCGACATTAAACTGTGTCATTAAAGAAGTAGCACACCAGTAAATTAATCTTCTCATCCTTTTTTTTTCTCCAAACAAATGCTTTTACAGCTGTGGGTCCTACCATCTGTATTTCACTTTGACGTTATCTATACACTCAGCACAGACCAGCTCGAACAGGTCGCGCTGTGAAGTTCTGAGAATGACTGAGATCACAGGCTGTTCTATGATAGTCCAATGTTGGGTTTGATGCTCTGCAACTTGTCAGTTGTTAATACAGAAGGCCTCTATTAAGACACTGTTAAGGTTTTGTCTGTGAGTAAGTGGTGCATCGTCCTCTGATATGGTTCACTGCCTCTTCTAGTCATTCTTTTTCTTTTTATCTTTGGTACCACATATTGGCCTAATTGTGCTGCTCATGTTTTCCCCTTGACTGGGCCCTTTTGTCATCACTGACCCACGCTTGTTTCTCAGATCCCCCAGATCAGCTACGCCTCCACTGCCCCGGAGCTGAGCGACAACAGCCGCTACGAGTTCTTCTCCCGTGTGGTGCCTCCTGACTCCTACCAGGCCCAGGCCATGGTGGACATAGTCAAAGCCATGGGCTGGAACTACGTCTCCACGCTGGCTTCAGAGGGCAACTATGGAGAGAGCGGCGTCGACGCCTTCCTCCAGATATCCAGAGAAGCAGGTCTGGCGTTATGAACGTGAATTCACTTCTGCGACAATGAGGGATTACTGATTCATCAAGCTGTGTTGTTCTCACTCATTAAAAGACTATAATAGGAAACAAAAATCCTTTAATACTCAAGAACTAACAGGGCAAACAGAAGTCACAGCCTCATATGGGTTTAAAAGCTCAAATGATGTTACTAAGGTTCATATTTCATATCATTAAAGGATCATTCACGTACTGCACATCAATAATTGACAATGCTGGACAGGTCACCGATATAGCAACATGTCGACAGTGCACCACTTTGGTCCAGACTCAAATATCTCAACTGTTGGATGAATTACCATTACATTTTGTACTGACAGTCATGGTCCCCAGAGGACGAAGCATAATGACCGAATGGTGATCACCTGACCGGTCCCCTCGTACCACCATAAGGTTTACATTTGTGGTTTTAAGTAATATGACTATTATTGTCATTATTGTCATTATTATTATTATTATTATTATTTACTATTCGATTAATTGCCATGAAATTTGGTACAGATATTCATGGTCCCCTCTAATAGCTTTGGTTAACTCCTGTCTTTTCATCTAACACCATCCCAAGGCCAAAAATATATTTTTCCCTGTTTTTGGTTTATGACCAAAATAAAACTGTCATCAGCTCCATCTGTACTTTGTGTTTAGTGCTCATTAGCACTAAATGCTAGCATGCTGACATGCTAAACTAAGATGGTGAACATGGTCAAAATGTCAGCATTGTCATTGTTAGCATAGCATGCTGACGTTAGCAAGTCTACTACTAGTCCAACACACTACCGGTATACCAGCTACACAGAATAAAGTTATTACCTCCGCTAAGGATGTTACGTTTTTTCGGTTTGTTTGTATATCAGCAATTTTCACGACTCTTAGTGGAAGGGTGTAGCATGGGCCAAGGAAGAACACATTACATTTTACGTTCGATTCACGGGAGGGATACACAAATAATTTTTCAATTTAGCTAACAACGCAAGACAGGGCATGAGTCCTTCAAGTTTAGACATGTTTCCTAGTTTTCAATACTTAAGGCTGATCTGCTTCCTCTAGAAACTAACATACTAGGAGTCTAGAGCCATGCTATCAGCTCTGTGAGGCTGCACTCAAGACACAGCAGGCCAACATGCTCACAATGACAGTGCTGAGGAATGAAAAGATGCTCTATAACTAAACCGCCTCTGGTGTGATGTTTACCCTCTAAACTAATAGTTTAGCATGTAAGCATGCTAACAATTCCTAATAAGGCAAGGGAAACGTGATTAACTAAGTTTATGTGATATCACTATATGCTATATCATCCTTTTTGTCATCTAAAATGTACTTTTTAAGGTTTCAGTTAGGATATTAATTATTAGTGTTAGGCTATACAATTATTTTCCTGTACATTGAGGGGGAAAAACAGGAAAGTAAAGCAATGCCAACACATTTCCAATATCTCGGACACAGGGGGGCTGTGTATTGGACAGTCCATAAAGATTCCCAGAGAGCCTAGACCGGGGGAGTTCGAGAAGATCATCAAGAGACTGATGGAGACCTCTAACGCTCGCGGGGTCATCATCTTTGCCAACGAGGACGACATCAAGTGAGTCAAGCTGTGCCGCATGTCATATTAGAGAAAGGAAATCAGCCAGATAATAAAATGTACTTTTTATGTTTAATTGTCAAGTTTGGTAATAACACTTCCAGAGGAGTAAAGCAGAAGGTGTGTGATGAAGTATGATCGGTTCCCTTTCAGACGGGTGCTGCAGACAGCCAAAAAGGCCAACCTGACGGGCCACTTCCTGTTTGTTGGCTCCGACAGTTGGGGGGCCAAAAATTCCCCCATTCAAGACCTGGAGGATGTGGCTGAGGGCGCTGTCACCATCCTGCCCAAAAGAGCCTCTATCGATGGTAGGGCAAATTTATTCAATCAAAATATTACATCTGACTCGAACCAACTGGATGCAATAAGAATATCTGCAATAGCCTGCATTACTTGACATTGATGGATGAGTCTAATAACAATGTAACAAATAAAGGAAATTAATGATGATGATGATGAATGGTGATATTTCCACCCTGTCGCTAAAAATAAGTCATTGTGCAAAAAATGTAATATTTTTTGCTGATTTCAGCTCACTGATTATTGGTATACTGATATCAATCTGAGCGCTGTGGTTTCAATCAATCATTCAAACTTTATTTGTATAGCACCTTTCATACAGGTTTGTGCAGTTCAAAGTGCTTCACAGATGACTGATAATAAACCAACGCAAGCGAGACAATAAAAATGATGAAAATGTAATAAAATAGACAGCTATAACAGTAATAGTAGTAAAACAGTGTAAAATAAAACATAGAATAACATTTTACAACTTAATTACAATAAAGTAAGTGAATACAATATATATGTGAATACAATAATATCCTATAAACCATTCTTTATCCAAAACCTGATTAGGTAGGTTTTAAGTTTACATTTAAAGATTTCATAAAGAATTTGTGAAATCCTTCAGGGTTCGACCAGTACTTCACCTCAAGATCTCTAGAAAACAACAGAAGAAACATCTGGTTTGCAGAATTCTGGGAGGACGACTTCAAGTGCAAACTAACCCGCCCTGGCATAAAGTATGAACTTGGTAGAAGGAAATGTACAGGTATGCAGGCTACAGTTTAATGTACAGGTTGAAAATGACATTTTAAAAGTGTCCTAGATCTGTGTTTGTGAGCAATTCGGTCTTTTCATCATTTTTTCACACCTTTGTCATCTTGTCAGGTGAGGAAAGAATCAGTCAACACTCTCAGTACGAACAGGAGGGCAAGGTGCAGTTTGTGATTGACGCTGTGTACGCCATGGCCCACGCCTTACACAGCATGCACATGGACTTGTGTCCTGGCTACATGGGTGTCTGCGAGAAGATGGATCCTGTGGAAGGACGGATGCTGCTCCAATACATTCGCTCTGTCAACTTCAATGGTGAGCTTTCGACTTTCAGTCTTTGTTTTTTCTCCTTTCTCATGCAATGTGTGAAGATTTAGATTGAAGAAAGTTCAATTTCTTTTCATCAAACCGGATAAGACACCTAAAGTGAGATATGAGATTTATCTTGGCAAAAACATTGCTTTTCAACTGCTGCTCCCCAGCGCTGCAGAAGGTTTGAAAAGAAGCACATTTAAAAAAGAAAACAGAAGAAGGGAGGTCAGCTTGAAGTCGGAAGCCTTGAGATGTTTCTGCTAATGTACCTAGCTAAAGAACACAGCACATTTCTTCAAAGCACGTCCCCTCCCTAGGGCTGCCTCCTCGCTCTTCCCTATACACACCGCTCCCGCTTTTCATCCTCGTCTTTCATAAAAAAGTCACAGTTTGGAAGAAGAGGAAAAAAAGTGTACTATGAAAGCATCCTATTTACTGCTCTCCTCTTGCTGGATGACCTTGGCTTGTATGGAACATTTTTTTCTGATTGAGCGCCTGCAGGGACCTGAGAGGAACATTCAATCACGTTAGGGCAACAGAGCAGAGTGCACTGAAAGACTGTATGCGTGGAGGAGAGTCTTCACTAAAGAGCATCCTGCACTCAGCTTCCACATGATTGAACACAACTGAAGAAAGCATACACAAGCTGTATTCAACAGCGTGTGGGTGTTTTCTTCTAAAGATGGGGGTGCATGTCTCCAGCTTAGAGAGCTTGAGTTCCTCCTCCCCTTTGACTCACTTCTTTGGTTTTTTGAGGTCATTAAAACTCAGTCTCCATCTAACAGGCAGCGCAGGAACTGGAGTGATGTTCAACGAGAATGGAGACGCTCCTGGTCGCTACGACATCTTCCAGTACCAACTGTCTAATGTCAGCAACCCAGGCTACAAGGTCATCGGCCAGTGGACAAACCACCTCCGCCTCAATGTAAATATTTGATTTTGTTCCATTTGAGATTTGAGGTACAACTTCTATATATAAACATATAAATAATTTGACCTTTTGAGAAGATTGATACCACTCTCACCATCTAACTAGAGCCAGCAACCAGTTAGCTTAGCTTAGCGTAAAGATTGGAAACTAGGGAAAACAGCTAGACTTGCTCTGCCCAAAGGTAACAAAATCTGCTCCCCAGCACCACCAGAGCTCACTAACTAACACGTCACATCTTGTTGTTTTAATCCGTATAAAAACCAAAGCGTTAGAATGTCACGTTGTAATTTTGCGGAGGGTTACGTGCCAGACTGTTTTCTGGTGTATATTATTTGGTTTTATCTATTGACAAATTAATTCAAAGAAAATGACTAGGAGAGAGAAAGGCAGTGTTACTTTGTGCCGTTTCTAGTATGAACAAAAAGTAAGGAGAATAAAAAAACATATATAGCTGCTCTGCTGTAAGGTTCAGTCAATACTGTCAATACTACAGTTACAGCCACAACATGTAAAACACTTCAGTCAATAACGAGACTTTTGTCAGCAGCCATGTTGGAATTCAGGCCGTGGAACTGCTCAAACTGGCAAGATCACCCGAGTGCTAGGTCGTTGGTCGTTCAGGGGATGAATCAAGTGTCGTGATCCTGCTCAAACTGCACATGAAATTACAACCGATCTGCAGAAATTCTAAAATTTGTCGGGGACGACCAATTCTTGACTACAATCAGGCTTCATCTAAAAAATTACTATATTTCAAGTACAGTATAGTAAGACAATGTTTGTGTGTTTGTACATCCACCCTAGTCGGAGGAGATGCAGTGGTCAGGTGGTGAGCGTAAGGTCCCAGAGTCAGTGTGCAGTTTCCCCTGCGAGTCCGGAGAGAGGAAGAAGATGGTGAAGGGAGTTCCTTGCTGCTGGCACTGTGAGCTCTGCGATGGCTACCAGTACCTGCTGGATGAGTTCTCCTGCGACATGTGCCCCTTCGACATGAGGCCCTTAAAGAATCGCACAGGCTGCCGGGAAACGCCTATCGTCAAACTGGAGTGGAGCTCTCCCTGGGCCATCATCCCCGTCTTCCTGGCTATCCTGGGCATCCTGGCCACCACAGGAGTCATCGCCACCTTCATCCGCTTCAACGACACGCCCATCGTCCGGGCCTCCGGCAGAGAGCTCAGCTACGTGCTGCTGACGGGCATCTTCCTCATCTACCTCATCACCTTCCTCATGATAGCTGAGCCCAGCGTGGGCGTGTGCGCCTTCCGCAGGCTGCTCCTGGGGCTTGGCATGTGCATCAGCTACTCCGCCATGCTCACCAAGACCAACCGGATCTACCGCATCTTCGAACAGGGCAAGAAGTCGGTCACGCCCCCGAAATTCATCAGTCCCACCTCTCAGCTGATTATCACCTTTATACTCATCTCAGTGCAGGTATGCTTGTGGAAGATTCTCTCACACACACCACCTAGATTCTCTGTAGCACTAACTAATGCTCCCTTCTCTGCAGTTACTCGGGGTGTTCGTCTGGTTTGGTGTGATTCCCCCTCACACCATCATCGACTACGAGGAGCAGAAGCCCCCAAACCCGGAGTTCGCCCGCGGAGTCCTCAAGTGCGACATGGGTGACCTGTCCCTCATCTTGTGTCTGAGCTACAGTATCGTACTGATGATCACCTGCACTGTGTACGCCATCAAGAGCAGGGGAGTTCCTGAGACCTTCAACGAGGCCAAACCCATCGGCTTCACCATGTACACGACCTGCATTGTCTGGCTGGCCTTTGTGCCAATCTTCTTTGGCACAGCACAGTCTACGGAGAAGGTGGGAAACTTAGCATTTTTATACCAGTACCTTTAAAGTCATACCGATACCAATAGAGTAATTCATTTAATACCTTTTTTTTAATTTTATTTAATGCCACCACCAATAATTTGGTGTAATTAACTGTTCAAATGACACAAATACTTATTTATACCGCACTTGACTTCACCACACCACAGACTGTATGGATCGTAACGCTTGCTGTGATTGGCTGCGAGCAAAACCAAACAATAAGTAATTTTTTTCTAGATGTGGGTACAAAAATAATCAAATGCAGTTATTATTTGACAGGAAAAGTTTCGATACCACTCAGTGCTGGGTTATTTCGGTCGTTATCTAAAAGGTATGAAGTACCGATACCCAGAAAGTATTACTGGTCACTTCTCCTGGGATTGGAGGTAATTGTACTTTACTTGAGTACTTTAATTTTATGAAATACAAATAAATAGCTTGCACACTGCTGGGCTCCAATTAATTTATATTTTCTGATCTGCTCAGACCACTTTATACTTCTACTCCACTACATTTCAGAGGGAAATTACTAGTTACTTTAAAGATCAAGACTTCACATACAAAACATTGTCAACGTCTAAGATGAATACCATCCAACAGCATATAATGTTGTTAACATTTGCTCCACTCCAGCCAGCTAAATGATTGAATGCAGCTTAATGCATCAGTAATAAGTTTCCCTTAATATAATGACATATAATATATGATGTGTTAATACTAACACTTTCACCTATAAATACTTTTATGTTCGATACTTGATGATATTTTGCTGCCAACTATTCTCTACTTGCTAGTAAAATCATGAATGCAGGACTTTTACTTGTAATGGAGTATATTTATCGTGCAATTTTGTTACTTTTACTTCAAAATACATTGCCACCCAAAAAAATCCATGATCAATTTGCAGATTATTTTTCCCAATTTATCGATTTATCTATAAAATGTCAGAGAATAGTGACAATAGTGACAGTGAACCCATCACAACATCTCCTGAGATGGTGTTTTTTTTTTTTTTAATGACTTGTTTTATTCCACCAGCAGTTCAAAATGCAAAGATATTCAGTCTACTATCATCTAAGATAAAGAAGAGCAGAAGATATTCACATGTGAGAGGCTGCAACCAGGGAATGTTTTTCAGCACTGTTTTCATTTGGATTCACAATAGGTGATTTTTCATAGAAAATAGAGCACTTTTGTGCTTTTCCGGTGCTGAATAAAACAATAGCTCTTGTCGCTTGAATGTTTTCTCAGTGTTACCACATAGGACCCGACTAAAGAACTTTAAAGTCAAATTAATTCTCATTCATTCTGCCTATTGTGCATGTCCTATTACTAATGACATCATTATTTTCTTTATAGTGTAATCTATTAATTGATCGGTTAATAGATTCTTTTGTAAAGTTTAGTCCCTCATTCTACTGTGCAATTAATCATCAAATTAATATTAGTACATTCATTTTCTTACAGTCATTTAAAGTACTTTATTAATCCCTTTTGGGGTAATCTAATTTTCCCTGAGGCTCTTTACTGTGGATCCTAATGGCAGTATTTCAAATAATCAGGCAATTCAAAATGATGCAACACACAATAACACAGACTATGAGTAAAGGAGTAAATTAATTCCTCAGATGTTCAAAGTGAAATCCAAGTTTGTTGCCCGTCATATCACATTTGCTTCCTGCTGTACTCGCAGGACATCCTGCCTCCACTGTACTGAGAGTTTAATTTAGCTTGTGGGTTATTTCTGCCTTTGCAAAGTATGAGGCTGTTGGGGGAATATTTGAAAAACAGAGATACGCTTTGACTAATAGAGGAGCTGTATTATGAATCAGTCAGGCTTAAACAATTAAAGCCTGAGGTGCTTTCAAAGTCTTTTCACCTCCTCCGAATGGAAATGAAGTGAATTAAGTAAAAGGGAGGCAGGGAGGGAAGGAAAGGAGGTCAGATGAGCTGAGGGACGGTAGGGACCCCTCGTAGACCAAATCAGCCATCCGTTTCAATTAATCATCACTTAGAAAAAGACCTAAATATAGACTCTAACTTTTGTCTGGCTCATGAAAATTGTTTATCGTCCCATCATGTGTAGGACCGCGCGTAAGAGGTGAGTTACCTGCTCAATGTATTTACATATGGAACAACCGTTCTCTGTTCCTGAGCTAGTCTTGCCTCGGGCCAAACACATGAATACAATCATTGCGGCTCCTTTTATAAAAGGAGGGGTCACAGATGAAAAGCATGATGGAGATGACAAAAGAACTGTATGGACGTCCTCCGCCTAGTAGATACCAGGATGCTCTACTGCTGCTGCTGAGGATAGTGTACAATTTATGACTTATTTATGCGACAATTATATCTTATTTATGGCACATATGGCTTCATTTATTTATGACATGTACAGCTTGAATAATGAGTTCATAATTTATTTCAGGCAGGTCTCAGGAGAAGTTACTACTCATTATTACTGTTAGATTTACAATAAGAGGACGAGCAGTGGGGACAAGACGTGGTCAAAGTCCCATAAATAGAGCCTCCATTCCTGACTACATATCATAAATCATTCATCAGGGGAAAACACTGCCTCCTGTGCTTTGAGATGAAATTGTACAGACTGTATTGTGACAATCTATAGGAAGACTGTATATTTTCTAGAACCTGTGCAAGATGAAATAATCAAGTATTAACCGCAAACGGAAGGATAGTTAAAGATCCCGACGAAATGATCAGAAATGATTCGATAATTTGTTCAGTAACTGTGACCACAGCAGTGTTGATTTTGTTTATGGAAACTATGAATAAATATGACCTTCCCCCCAAGACTAAAGGCCTTTACACACCGGGAGAGTTTCTTTTTTGGTGCGATTCATTTGCACGTCAATATGTCTTTTAGGAACTGTTGTTTTTCTGTCATCAATACATCCACACAGAACACGAATATCACGTGCCGAAAAAGCGTTGTAATTATTTTTATGAACAAGGTTGATTTTTCTGAGTTCTCGCACCGTAAATAAAGGCATCAACCAATCACGTTGTGCGGAATGGGTTGAGCTGCACCTATATTTATGAGGATTATAAAACAACACAGAGGCTCCCTAATTTGAACCAAGATTGCAAACTTTACTACTCCTTTTAACCCGAGGAAAAAGAGATGATGTTATACAGCAGTTCTGTTTCCGGTGCTGCTGCACGCGTCATATCAGGACTACACCTGCAGCACACAATAAACAGTCAGGAGGACCCGGTGTAACTTACTTAGTAAGTGAAAGTTAACAATGAGAACAGCAGGGCTTGGGAGAAAGAAACAAGGTGGTATTTTAACTAGACTAAATTGATTGGTTCAATATAATATGATGACTACACTAGAATTGTTGTCTTGGACTAAGATAAGACTAAAATGCACAGACTTTTAGTTAACTAAATCTTGACTAACAAGAAACAGGATGAGGTTGACTAAATATGATGAAAAAAAACTAACAAGGACATTTGACACAGGGCTAAGACTAAAAAAAGGACAAAATTAGCTATAGACCACAGGTGTGTGTGTGTAGGGATCTTTCTAACCTTGCAGTGTTTCTGTTGCAGATGTTCATCCAGACCACCACGCTGACGGTGTCCATGAGCCTGAGCGCCACTGTGTCCCTGGGCATGCTATACATCCCCAAGGTCTACGTAATCATCTTCCACCCGGAGCAGAACGTCCAGAAGAGAAAGCGCAGCTTCAAAGCCGTGGTGCAGGCAGCCACCGTGTCTGTCAAGTCCAACGACAAACAGAACGGAGAGTCCAAGATCGTGCCGGACAGATCACAGTGAAACAAAACAAAAAAAAAAAAACTGGGTCCATGTTTTCATGGCCTAATGTCACCAGCCCACACCGAGACGGCTGATGATAATATATTTACTTCAGTTTTGGCTCGATTGTTTTTCCCTCTTCCCCTTTATTATGGATTGAATTACCAGCAAAGACGTTCCTGGATGTTGTTTCTTCTCACATATTTAGATAACTCAGATCTACTCAACCTGGAATGAGGCACAAAAAGAAACAGAAATGAAAAACTTTTTAGTACACTTAAAGGAGAGGTGGAAGGACGTTGAGCGGTCCTGAATAAGAAGTTTTCTTCTTTTATAACCACATTCACATATACAGTGCATCTGAACTTGACAGGGAGGTGTTGTTAGTTTGAATGTTCCCTGGGGAATGCTGTTTAGAAAAAAAGAAAGCAAAGAAATTAGGTTTAAATTGCGACCTTTGCCCCACAGGAAGATGTACAGGTATGTGGAATTCCTTGGGGTGAATGAAGCATTGTTTACTGGCTCTGAAAGCACTGCATGGATTGTGTTTTGTGTACATGAATGTTCTGAAATATTGTTTTGTATGGAGTGTCGTGACTTTTTCTTCTGATTGCACCGGAAGGAACCAGCTTTAAAAACGCACTACTATGTCCTGTTACTATTTCTGATGATTAAGTCCCCTGGGAAGGGATAATGAATCACTTTACTATAATCACCCACAGCAGAGTCATTCAACGCCCAATCACTAATGCGACAAAGCATTTTATTTAAATTAGTGTTATGTATGCAATTATTAAAATACAAGCTGGTTTTCACAGTGGAAACAGGATAGCGTGATTATGATCAGGATATTTATGTTCTACCTGATACTTTCACTAAACAATGTTTGGCATTTCCCCATATTGTTTGTTAAAATGTCAAGCAATCTCTGAGAAGGCCAGCCCTGTAAGGCAACATGCCAAAATCATAGACAAGCAACCGTTTCGTTCATGCATTGGAACCTTGTGAGAAAGTTTGATTTTGTGCCCTAAGAGATCATCTAATTTTCATTTCTGCAAACATAATTCATTTAATGAGTTTACTCCTAAAATTAACAACAGTCCCTTATTTGCCAGAATATGATTTGCAGGGTACTTTTTTGCTACTTCACAACTCAGGTTTTACTGAAGGTGTCTAAAATAAAGTTTTTCTTGAGGATCTCCTTCTGTAGTGGCGCAGCCTTTTTCATTACATGTGGTTTCAGCAGTTACCACGTGCAATACATTCCCCCCCCCCACAGTGCAGGAGGGCTGAGAGAAAACACTGTTTGTACTGCCCTCTGCAGGAGAGCACACCTCAGTGAAATGTTTGTTTATAAAAAAAAAAGACAGTCAAGAGGGAATTGTTTGTAGACCCCACACAAAGCTTAATAAAAAAAAAATATATTGTTTATTATGCGAGTTGGTTTACATCTGGCAAGACCAGTAAAACTAAAAAATACCCAAAGTATGTGCACATGTTGGTGTTTTAAATAAGTGCAGAGTATAGAGAACAGATGCAGCGGTGATCATCAATGACACAATACACAGCACGGACATTCTTGAGTTCCAAAAATAATTCCGTTTGTCTTACACACATACAGACACCCACATGAAAACGAAGAAGAAAAGGCTCCAATGCAAGACGGTCTCCACAGACGAGTTCCAGTCAACACAAAAAAATTAAAAATAAATGTACAGCAGGTCTGTTGATGGCAACGAAAGCTCAGCATCTGTTGTCCAGTGGGAGGTCAGTTACTACTTTTAAATAAAAGTTCAATGAGAGAGTCCTGTTTGGTGGCGAGTGGCAGAACCGTTGCCAGGCTGGTTCTGTGTGCCAGAGCATCACAAACATGCTGCATCACAAACATGCTGCATCACACGGCAGCAGCATCCTGACCTTAGACTCCACATCCGGGGAAGGAGAGGTCAACGTTTACTCGAGGAAGCCGTCCAGAGTCAGGCAAGTTGAAATCTTGGGTTGAGGCCTGGTCACCTTTTTCCTTTTAGCTTTCATCAGCGGGCGAATCTCTGATAAAGGAGACTGGCGGGGAGTGGTTGGTTAAGGAATGATGCCGTTTACCCATTGACCATTCTTCCATGACTGTTGTCAAAAACAAATATTTTTTTAACGCTGCTTTTATTTATTTGCCAACTGAGCCTTCCTTGGTTGCTCCTTTTTCCAATACCTCCTTTTGCTCAAATAGCAGTTAAGCAAGCTTTGTCCCCGGCAGAACTTCCCCTATACTCTGCTCGTCTATGATGAAAAGAGAAACCACATGTTGAAGCTGGTTAAACGATGTGGCTGGCGGATCTGTAAAAGTGACACTCGATCCCTGACCGCGTTTCTTCCATTCCCAATGTAAAAGGTGGATGAGGCTGTGCGCTAGACTTCACCATCAGCTGAACAACAACACCACCATCACCAAGTCTGCTACGTCTGCTCAAAGCTAACATTACTATGTGTCACATGTCACATCACATTGTATAGTCACATCTTAGCTAATGTAAGCAAAGGCTCCCACGAAATAGCAACAGTAAACATGGGGGGCGGGACTTTGGATCCGTCAATTGGGATCAGGGGAATAAAAGCAAACATTGACATATTGTCACTTCAAGTCATGTTTATGGCCATCTCAATAGAAGGAGTTAAAGACCAGTATTTGAACTCTGGTTTGATCTCCACCAACCCCTATGGGAAATATCTGGCTATGTTCACCAACTGTGTCTGTCTGCTCAGCCTAACACTTTTTAAAACCGCAGGTTTATCAGAGCCAGTCCAGGCTCAGCCAATATGAACAGCTCGGCCATCAACGATCAAATTAATGCAGAAGTTCAAATCCAGAAACACTTGTTTGACACACACATTCCACATGACAGAAAACAAAAGGATACAGGTTGGATGAATTTAGTACGTCCTCCTAAACCATCATAACCACTTCTCACCTGAAACAAGAAAAATGTGCTGTCATCAAACCACTAAAAGAACAAATGACACATTTAAACATTTCCACCTGAAGTGCAGGAGATTGTTGTGTTGTACGTACAACTCCAGGCTTCCTCTGAGGGTCCAACATGCTACCGAAAATTTTCTTTCTGAAGAGGAGGGAGTTCCTCAAAAAGGGATCCGTGGATCCATCCTCGTCTTGAGCCTGAGGTAAAAAAAACATATTGTGAGACACGTGCAACAGATTTGAAAATGGATCTTATTGAGTGACATTTACAAAGCTACCTTGCTTAGAGATGAACTTTTCTCATTGTGTTTGGACACAGACGACCTAAAAAAAATAGAGCATTTTGCGTAACATTTTAACTTCATTCTTTGATATATTTCAAAACACTATATTACGAACACATGGCTCACACAGCAGCAGCTTCCACAACCACCTTAGAACAGATCAACACTACGGGCTTCGTCAAACTTACACCGAAGGATCAAGCCGCATCTTCTTGGCTTGGAACTTTGTCGGTTTCTTGGCCCCCTCATCTGGCGTAGTGACGTCGTAAGTCATGTTGAGGTCAATGTCCACGCTATCTGCGGGGTGGTGGAAGCAAGGCTTCTTCAGCTCCAGTGGGGCCGGGCTGAAGAGATGGGCAAGGACAGCTCATCAGTAAATCACACAAAGTCAAAGTGAGTGGAGATTTCAGTCCAGAGGCTGGGCGACGCACCTCTCAAAGACGAGCCGACTGAGGGCTTCGTTTGTCCGCGTCGGGGTGCTCAGAGTCCTCTGAAGAAACTCCACCTTCTTCTTCAGACTCTGCAGACAGACATACATGCAGGAATCACAGCCACGTCCATCTTTAGTCTTGAAAGTAAAAGCTTATATGGTGGATTTTCCTTACTGAGATCTCTTTGTCAGCATTGGCCAGATCGTTCTGCAGAGACTTCATGTCCTCATTGGTCTGATTCACCTCCGTTATGGCTTTGTGCAACTAAAATGACACCAAAAAAAACTTTGATTTAGAGATTCAAGAAAGGATTGTGTGGTGACTTACTAACTAGACTGAATAGTTTGAATCTTCATTCATAACATTGATATTTTAACTCCAATTGAACATTTGAATGCTGCGCAGCTTAGATTTCAGTGGAGAAAGTAGGATCGTATCTGACTTGTGTGATCAAACATTTCCAGTAACTCCAGAGCATTGTGAAGTCCAAAAGTCAAAAATGTATTGAAAAACAATAGATGTGATCATTTCCAAATTTCATTACATATTTTTAATAAAACAAATTTCAAATAGAGGATTTTTATTTATTTATTAGGGTGAAAACATTCAAAGCTGTATTCGAAAACCTCAATATAAGCTTTGAATGTAAAACAAAAAAGGCCATTACTAACATAGTTACCTTGTTGCCTGAGGAGAGCACTTCTCTCTTCAGCTTCTCACACATGTCATTAGAAGACTTCAGACTCCCTTTGAGATTATCATACTCTCTAAAAAAGGAGGAAGAGATAAATGCATAGTGAGTGACGACAGGGAAGTTGCGTTCCTTAGGATGAAGCTCAAAAAACAATGTGTAAAATGGATGCGTCACACTGGTACGCAGCTCTTGGGCTTCCTACTTTTTGAGCGAGATGCAGTAGATGGACAGCTGCTCTACTGCAGCCAGGCTGACACCCATATCTGTGATCATGGACTCCACCTCTGATCTCTGGCCCTGCAACAACACGTCTAGGCTGGGGCCAAGACAGCAGAATTAGTGCACAAAGACAGACAGTATTATGCAGAGATGTTCGTAAATCATCAATATTGTCATACCAGACTAGATAATGAGAATTCTGATCGTCTTATTATCATTATTATGCAACTTTAAAAGGGATAGTTGGGATATTTTTGAACTGGGGTTACACGAGGTGTATGTGTACGCTATATTTAGAATATTTTCACCGCTTTACCTCGCTGTGAGACAGCACTTTCAGGCGGGGAACTGAAGCCGTTATCCATGCTCGCTGACAGACTCCTTTGTATAAAAAAAAAACCTGTAATATTATTTCGCAGAACACAGGGGTTGCTTGTCTACCGTTAGTTTGTTTGTGTTATTGTGTGACTTTGGTAGATCTAAGGTAACCACAAACAGATCGAGGCAGCAGCAGACCAGCAACTCCTGTGTTCTGTGAAGTAAAATTATTGTTTTTGTCAAAAAGGAGTCTGGTGGCTTTGAAGAGAGCATAGAAGGACATAGCGGCTTTAGTTCCCAGTCGGGAAGGGCTGTAAGACGGCATGGTAAAGCGGTGAAATTATTCTAAATATAGCGTACACTTAAACGAATATTGATTTTTTTTCTTTTTTAAAATAAAGTTTTGCTGCTGCTCCCGTCCGCAGCAGAACATTGCTCAGCTTCATTATCGGAACTCCTGTCAGTTTCTTCAAACTGGGGCCGTGCCAACCGCCGTCTACTTTTACACTTGCAGAATAGTCAATATTGTGTCAAATAAAGTGTGACCAAGAAGACCAACTTTTTGTCTTGGGCTTTTCGCCCTAACTAGAAGCCTAAATATGGCAGTACATATGTGACTGCAGATACCTTTCAAAGGTTTTCATTCTGGTCCGGAGTCTCCGGGCTTCCTCCTTGGCAGCCTGAGTTTCATTCTGTTGTGTCTCCAGGTATGTCATCTGTTTCTGTGACAAAAAAGTATACAAATAAACAAAAAGGCATTGCAGAGACAAAGCATTTCAGTATAGAAAATGGGGTTAAACAATAGAGAGCAGACAGCTTACTCTGAGGGCAGAACAGAGCATCTCCTTCTCCATAATCTCTTTCCGTACACTGTCCAGGTCTCTCTTCTGCTTGTCCACAGTGTCTTTCAAACTGTCCAAAACATTCTGTCTGTCCCGCCAGTCTCGCTCTACAAATTGATCAGACGGACGATGAGCTACTGCTCTCAACAATCCAGCATCCCGATCACAACGTAGTCAGGTTTCTTACCTTTAGAGCTTAAAAGCACCTTCATTCGATCAAGCTCATTCTAAGAAAGGGCAAAAAAACAAAAAAAAAAAAAAACCAATAAAATATGACACTCTAAATCTAATCAAATAATGACAAGAAGGACGATCCAGTACAAGATTCTCCCAAACAATGTATCTGTATAAACCTCAAACCCATCGCTGATATATTGTTTAGTCGGTACCTGCAAGCATTCAGGGTCCACTGTGCCGCCGCCCTCCTCCTCGCCACCAATGTCAAAGTACAGCTTGTTGATGATGTGCCTGGTGCTGACCTACAGACAGAGCGAAACAGTATTTAAGTTGGGAGTTTGCTTCAATCTGTGTTATTGGCATTTTGGTGGCGTTTGGAAATGTAAAGTACTGTACCTGTTTTCTACATTGTGGACATGTTTTTGTGGGGGCTGTCTGGAACCACTGGAGAAGACTGAGGGGAGAGGGAACACTTCGACATTTATACATTTGTCAGAAATGTGAGTGCTGAAGATTTGACTTTCTATGCATCAGGTTACCATTCATAGTGGAAAGTGTGTCCGCAGTGGATGGCAGCAACATCTCTGGAGTGATCGAAGAAGTCGGAGCAAATTGTGCAATAAGCTCGGATAGGCATCTTGCTGTCACAGGGATCCCCCTGTAATGAACAGTAACGTTACAGCAAACCGTATTACTTGACGTACAAACAGTGTTCTGCTCTCCATAAACATAGCCGTTTTAATGGCTTGATGAGCTGTAATGTTCACGTTAGCAGCTATCAGCTAGTCAACACCCTACCACGCTAACGCTAGTTAGCTTTGGTAAACGTTGTCTGCCTTATCAACAGTTGCCATACTTACAAAACGAAGCCGTCAAGTTACCGAGTAGTCCTTCTTAGTGGGACTAAGCATCCCTAATCTTGTGCGGAATACGACATTTTAGTCGAGTTAAACTAACTCCACCATACAGAACCCGTCCTGAGTTTACACAAACACAATGGCTGTTCCGTTTCCCCGCTGTACGTTCAAACGCAAGTCCCGCCCCTTACGCTGCATTTAGGTGTTGCTCGTATATCATTCTTCAATTTAATTTAGTAGTTCTATAACATTTTTTTTGTTTAAAAAAAACAACAACCGTACGAGGTCATTTAATACGATTAAGTGTGTCAAAGGTGAAAGCAAAGTTTATATTTAAAACTAATGATCAGAGAGGCTAACATGTATTAGGGCCGAACATATTCACAAATTACCACTCATTTGCTGTATTCTATTTTGTTTCCATCCCTATATCGTACACATGCACACTCACTGTGAAAGCATATGTGAAAAAGGTATTACTGACATTTACTTGTTTTTACACCAAGGGACTATTTTCGTAATTAGCAAGCATAGTTGTTTGATGTCCTTCGTGCTGTGAATGCACCATCACGATCAGGAACTAAACTACATAACAGCACGCGCTACATAATGCAATATTCTCTTTACACATCAACGGAGCTCCCAGATTGATTCACGAATATTAAAAAAAAAAATACCGTTTGTTTTATTCGACTCAAACCAGCTTGTTTACTGCTCCAGAGCAATTATCTGGGAGAGAACTTCATATCCCACAATTCCTACTTCCGTAACCTAACGTTAATTTTAGCAGGGCATGTTGACTAGCAAGAAGTACTTCTCTCTTGCAGTAAATGTGATAGTCGAGTAGTGGAGCACAGCGATCAAATGCAGACAGCTCCGGAAATGAAAGGTAATAACTTTGAAGGAATTAAACGAGTCATGAGAGCTGTTTGTCAGAACGAAGGCTGTGACGAGCAGACCCAGCTAGCTGGTGAAACTATCTGCTAAAGTTAGCTAGCCTTTGAAGTTCTTCGTAAGCATACCAGAAGGAGTGTAAACACGAAGGACAAATGTTACAAGAGTCTCTTATTTTGTTTTCAAATGTAGCATCACACTTGTGGTTGCTTGTAACGTTAGCAATAAGAGTGAAACTTGGCTTTAGTTTCTTATAAAATAAAGAAGGGTTAAAGTCATTTTAATGACTCGCGCACTGGTCAATAATAGCTCATCATAACCAGCTTGATCTTCAACCATAGTCTCATACTCAAAGCTGTTGACCTTTGGTCTCATAGCTTTCTGTCTGTCCTGCCAGGTGTGTGTTTCTGCCATAAGTAACAGTAATGGATGGAGGAGCCCAAAGTGCGACTGTGTCATGGGAGAATAATACCCTGGCTCCCGTGGACCGCCTTCGCTCAGGGGGGGCGGAGAGCCCCACACCAGGTCTGGTGGAGGGAACGGAACCAGGTAAGGCTGATCCATATTCAGCACTTTTTTTTGCAAAATTGTCAGTAGGCAGTCACACAGTCCCACAGTGTAATTTATGTTTCATATAAATCTTGATAATATAAACCATGACTAAAGTGTTCGTCTCTGAAATAATGTGCGTGAACTCCCACGTGCTTGTAAGTGGGACAGTGCCTTTAGTTGCGGTAAATCCCAGCAATCAGCAGCTATCAGAGGGACTTTTGCTGCCATTTGTTCTCCCATGCTTATTTCAAAAACTCTAGGTCTGTCTGGACATCTTTAGGCTTGGATAGATGAACTAAATGAATACATAAATGTAATTGTATTTAATTAGTATTCCATCTCGTGGCCCACCCCCGATGGGATGATATTGCAAAACATCAAAAGTGTTTACAGCACACAAGTATAGCGTTTACAGTACACCAGTGTCCCTTATACAAAGACACGGCTTCCAGTTGGGCTGGTCATCCATCAGTCCATGGATAAGTAGAGAGCCACTATTTTGAATTCTAAGTAATAACTCTTATTCAAAGTGTCATTGATAGCTAATTACACCTTATATTATGTTATTTAGGTTCTATGATTGCGGCTTAAAAACAGAAACAGAAAATCTTTGCAGCATACTATGCTGTGAAATAATATAGATTTTTATTTTATACATAATTGTACCGTGACAAAAAAGCGCAACAGAAATACATGGGTACTGCGTGAAGTTCTCCATTTGACTTCGTTACAACCACGCAATTACCGAGCACTGTGTGATTTTGTGAGTGAGTGAGTGAGTTTGCACATCCTGTTTGTGCAAATAAATGTTAAACATATATTCACAATAATGTGTATTGTAATTTCCATGACTCTTTGTTGGCTGTTTGAGGGGAATGTTGCTGCGGTTCAGCTCTACCGAGTCTTGGCATAAACATGACATTTTTTGCTGTGTTATGTAGTGACTCATTATCAGACTATTCTTCTCCTACTTTCTTTCTCTAAATGAAATAAGCCGTTTATTCATTTCTCTTACTGTGGCTGCTCTGAAGAGCATAGCCTAAAGGAGGACGATTCTTTTTTTTTTTTGTTACTAATAAAATGTTCATTAATAAAACATCCACAACAGACTGTGGCTAATATTAGTTAGTGTTCAACTCCATGTGGGGAGTTTTCCTTTTTTGTTTTTAGTAAAAGACTAAATTGACATAGCATAATATAAGCATTCTCTGTATCATTTGGCAGCTTTTTAATCTACCTTTTTAGGTCAACTTCAGCCCCGTTTGGGACCGTCTCAGCCACTGCGTGGGAGACAGTCCTGGAAGGTTCCCATTGAAAATCTTCTATCTGCGGTTCTGCGCAGCTGCTCTGCAGATGTGGAGAAGCTAACCAAACCTACATTTGCCAAACCAACCAGTTACTAGCCTTCATCCTTGAAATCTTTTTTCAAAACTTCTTAAACCCGAAAAAACACTTCCGATAAAGTATAAATCTCACCTTTTATGTCGTAGTTTGTTTTTTGAACCATGCGAAGACGACGCAGTGGATGAGAGAGGCCTGAATGAGCAAAACAACAAAAACCAACAGGGCTTTATCGTTTTATAGGCTTAGTTATTTATTCCTTATCAACCTATTGTCATAGACTATACTGACAATCATTTACCCCTACGTTAACACAGGTGCTGGTCAGAAGAGTGCTATGTTCGTCCATGCTCAGTCTTTTGAGGATCTGACTGCTGAGGCTGAGGAAGAAGTTCAGAGGGAGGCCGAACTGGACAAATCAGGAGAGTGTGCAGAGGAGCTCAAGTTGCTGGTGGGAGAGAAAACCATAGAGGAGCAACACAGCAACGACATTACATCAGAGAGTAGGACTAAGGAGGAAGACGTGTCCAGCGAGGCGTGGAGGAGCCACAGAAAACACGTGTTTGTGCTGAGCGAGGCTGGAAAGCCAATCTACACCCGCTACGGCACAGAGGAGGCTCTGTCCAGCACCATGGGGGTGATGATGGCCCTCGTGTCCTTCGTTGAGGCCGAGAAGAACATCATACGTTCCATCCATGCAGGTCAGAATATACTTTGGTTGTATATTTGGACTAGGCAATATCAATATTATATCGATATCGTGATATGAGACGAGATATTGCGTTAGATTTCAGACATTGTAATATGGCAAGTAAGTGTTAAAGGGATGTTACCAGACTGGTGTAGCTGTTTAATTTTTTTGCCTTTACCCACGTAGGGCCCGATCAGACAGTGTGTTTTGAGCGTCTCGTGTTTTTTTTGCTCTCCAGCTTTACGTTTCTGTTCTGGCCATTTTTGCAGCAGCGCCTAGAACACCTTGAGTCGGAAAAACTTCAACTGTTAGCAGCCGGCGCCATTAACATATTTCTTTCCATTGTCCAATCACATTAATTGAGAGGCAGAGCATAATGCAGATGCATAATGTCAGCAGCAACAAGTTGAAATAATTTGAACCTTGAGCGCGTTGAGCAGTGCGCCATGCCAAGGGTAACGCTTCCGCCTAGTTCGGCACCTCCGCTCTCCCCATAGGAAAATAGTGGCACAGCCGGCGCAGAGTGGTTTTACCACTGATCATGTGAAGGCAGCCTTAGTCATTATATACACATTACTGATGATTATTTATCAAAAATCTCATTGTGTAAATATTTTGTGAAAGCACTAATAGTCAACCCTACAATATCGTCGCAGTATCGATATCAAGGTATTAGGTAAAAACTATTGGGATATTTGACTATCTCCAAATCGCTCAGCCCAATAAGATGGTTCGTAAGTAAAAATACATGGGTGAAAAGTGCATTTCATGAACAATGTTGAATCCATGTAAACTCTGTAAACATTTTGTGTGTCAGATGGCTGTAAAGTGGTTTTCCTCACCAAGAGCCCTCTGGTCCTGGTGGGTGTCTCTCGGACCTGTCAGACCGACAAGGAGCTGCTGCGGGAGCTGCTGTACATCTACTACCAGATAGTCAGCCTGCTCACCCTCACCCAGCTCAACCACATCTTCCAGCACAAGCAGAACTACGACCTGCGCCGCCTGCTGGCCGGCTCCGAGTACCTCACCGACAACCTGCTGCATCGGCTGGACCGAGACCCCGGCCTGCTGCTCAGCGCCGTCACCTGCCTGCCTCTGGCCAGCTCCGCCAGGGATATGGTCTCCTCCAGCCTGCAGGCCGCCAAATCCAAGAACTTGGTGTTCTCCATCCTTCTGGCAGGGGACCGCCTGGTCTCTCTGCTGAGGAAAAAGGACCAGTTCCTGCACCACATAGACTTGCACCTGGTCTGCAACCTCGTCGGCTCCTCCTCGTCCTTTCGGGAGGGCGAAGGCTGGACGCCGATATGTCTGCCAAAGTTCAACACTGCAGGATTTTTCCACGCTCACATTTCTTACCTGGAGCCTGCCTCCGAGCTCTGCCTCATCCTGGTCTCGACCGACCGAGAGGACTTTTTCAACATGTCCGACTGCAAGCAACGGTTCCTGGAGAGGCTGAGCAAGCGCAGCGCCTACCAGGCCCTGAAAGAGGCTCTTAAATGTCCCAGCTACTCTGTGGAGCAGGTCGGCATCCCGGAGCTCAGGCACTTCCTGTACAAATCAAAGAGCTCGGGGCTGTACACCAGGTGGGCAGGACGTCTCCTGAAACATTCTCAGAGTTATACATGTGTTGAATTTATGTCACAAACATGCTAAAACCTTTACAAAACATGTCATTTTTGCCCCTTTAATTCTTGGCATCCCTCTGAGTGCAACACTTCAGTTGTTGCACTCAAAAAGATCATTTTTATTTATTTTCCTCCAGTCCAGAGTTCCCTGAAGTGTACCAGTCTGATGAAGAGCAGGAAAGGCTGATGGGACTGTACAAGGACCTCCACAGCAGCCTGCATCATCCAACCAGACCTCTCCGCTCCTTCTACCGCTGTGGTGAAGCTGAAAACCTGCTGGCATGGGTAAGCCTGGCATTGTGAGATAAGATGCTCATAGTCTTCAACAGTATTTCACAACTGCTCTGCCTCAATTTTCACAACAGAGTTTCAGTTTCAAACGACACAAAATTAGGAAATGCATCAGGCACTAAGTTTACCAGAGCATCACAACATTGCGTAAGTTCGTCACTGTATTTGAATCATTGTTGCGCTACAAAACTGATCAAATAAAGTTGTCAAACAGTAACTACTTCTCATCCAAATTGTCTGCGAAATTATATAAGTAGGGCTGATAGGAAATGTGCAATTTAAGCCAATGTCAGTATTTGGAATAACATAGGCTAATAATGTTTTACTTAATTGATGTGGGTTATTGTTGTAAATGTAGATAATGTATTCCAGAGTGACTTTACACTACAGTAAATCCTACAGTCATGCAAGACAAAATGAATGTATTTTAATCAAGCATCAAACATAAGATATTTCAATCACTTGTATGTTTGATAATCTAAAGCCCAATAAGACACAGTACTACTGTAATGTATTAAACCACAATTAACACTACTTAAAACAGAAAATCAATACACTGCAACATTAAACTTAATTTTTCCCTTTTTTTCTCTCAGTCACATACTCATACTTTTGAAAGATGTGACTTCTTTTCTTTTTTTTGTAGGCAAGATATCTTGCATATTGTCGGACTTCCCTTAATCAAAATTCCTTAAACACAGAGAGGACCATCTCGTTGGAAAAACCTACTTTCATCACTGCAATCAATCAACATCTACGTCATCGTTATTCAAAGAAACGTCTGAAAATGACTTTATTAGAAAAGCTTTTGAACACTTCATGGATTTTGTGAAACATAAACATTTCTATACATTTTTGTATTATTGCTTAGTCTTGAAACTTTGAGGAATTATGCAATATCAGTTTTTATCTTTTTACCCTTTTCTACAAGTATGAATATTGATATCTAATATGGGAGGTATCCTCATAAGCATTTTTTATTTATTTTTAAAAATTAAATTCTTCCTGTATTTTTATTTACGTGAATATGTGCAAATAAATAACATACAAATAAAATGTATTCATTTAGTTAGTTCATTTTACAAATCAAATGGATCCAAAGCAATCGTAAAACACTGTAATCCACATTTAAACAACCTCGTCCTGCTCCTCTCCTGCAGGTGACGAGTGGCTTCGAGCTCTACCTCTGCTTCAGTCCGCTGGGGACCAAGGCCATGGCTGTGTCTGCAGTCACCAAACTGCTGAAGTGGATCAGGAAGGAGGAGGATCGCCTCTTCATCCTGAGTCCTCTCACCTACTGAGCCCCTCGCTGCCGGCTGACCTCCTGAAACTACAAAAGCAGCACCTTGAACATGGACAGGCTCGGTGCTAACAACAGCTGCGGATGATGCAGTTCAGTGTTCACGAAGGATTGTCAGAGCTATGCTTTTTTTTCTTTGCTTCTGGGTTCCTCTGGTCTAATTCACAGATGTGTGATGATTGTGCAATGAAGCTAAATTAAAGCTGTATTTTATTTGGCTCGATTTTTAAAACTTAAAATTTGAATAACAGCAGATGGAAGCGGTATCATCGATGACACAATAACAACATGAACGCTGGTGTTTGGAAACTTTTGAAGTTGTTTCATAAATGATTGTTTTACTGTAAAAGACGTATTATGCCTCTAAAAATAAGAAAGATGCTGTCTTTGTTTTATAGATGAATAAAATGTGATTTAAACTGGAATTTTCTGTGGAGCTGCAGGAGGATGTGTTCTCTTATTATAAAACATACTGTCAAAAAATGGGTTAACCACATTCCTGATGTTTTATCTTTACATGATGACCAATAACTGTATCGTCATTTTACCTCTATGCACTTTCTTTATGCAAAAGCAACTCTGAAGAGAAACGTGTTGATGAGTGTATAACCTTTCTACTGCTGTCATTTGTTTGTGTTAACATCATGTATTGTTAATGTCGATGGAAAGGAATCTAACTGTCAGTCCATTAATCTTCCAGTGTCCATTAGATTTCCTTAATTTACCATAATATGCATATTAATTAAGAAAAAGTATTGTATGAAATGTTATCTGCTTGTGTCAATCATAAAGGTTCTCTGTATTTCATGCTTTGCTTAGGGAATCCAACGGTGCCACACCTGCCTCCACTAATCAAGCCTTAACTCATTGTCACTGTGCTAAGCCAATATAAGGTTGCTGCACAATTCCAGAATTATTAGACATGAATAATAAAGACCGATTAGGTGTCTTGCCTGACTGTAACCTTGGTGTTTTCTTACTTTTATTAGCAAGCATGAATGTCAGTGGTGAAGAAGTGCTCATATCTAAGTAAAAGTAGCAATATCGCTCTGTAAAAATACAATGTTACAAGTAAAAGTCTTTCAAAGTTTAACTTAAAAGTACAAAAGTATTAACAGCTAAATGTATTTAAAGTACTTGTTGGGCAGAATGGTCCGTTTCAGAGTTATATTATTATATATATATGTATATATCATATTGTTTGAATATTATTACTGATGCTTCTGTGTAAGCAGCATTTTGTGTTACAGCTGGGGCACATTTAACTACCCTATATACAGTATATATTTTTTAATACTTTATTTCACGATATTTCCGACAATTGTAGATTTCAAAATCCATTGCACATTTTTTGTACTTTTTGTACAACATGAATTAATAACAAAATAAATAAGAAACAAAAAAAGAAATACTGCTGGATAGTTTAAGCTGTAGCAAGTATCATTTTATAAATGGGTTATTCGTTTTGTTTGTAAAATTCTAATCTGTGTAGATCTAAAATGTAGTGAAGTAATAAGTATAACAGTTCTCTTGGATATGTAGCGAAGTAGAAGTATAAATTAGCATACAATTGAAATACTCGTGTAAAGTAAAAGTACCTCAGAATTGTACTTATTTCCACCACTGCTAGTAAGAACCCTACTTTAGTCCCATTACAATAATACCATTTGTATTTACTATAGGCTACTGTTCTCATAAAGGCCATATTGTATAATGTGTCTGTACAGTACACGTGCTGCTCTGTTGCCTAAACAATAAGAGAACAACAATTGGAGCGGAGTAAAAAGTAGTGCCCTGATGTTTTCAGTGAAGGAAAGTATCAGGGAACAGGGGTCACATGTACAGTATGTAACCCTGAAATCGGTTGCCAGACAGAAGAAAAAAAAATACACATGAAGGCAAATAAATTCTAAAGAAATGTTGATTTAACATCCACGGCATCATGTGCGTCACCGCGAAAGGTGGGCAGACCAATGCAATGAGCGTTAATTGGGTTTGCTGTCTGAGGAGGGGAGGAGCGAGCGGGAGCACTGTGCCGAGGCAAAAGAGGACACACTCAAACTGGGAGCCGAAGTTAAACCCGAAACCAACATACTCTACATGTCCCAGCGCATTGCGAGGACGGGCCCGCGTTCACTTTCATCACAAACTCGATCTGACGGTGTAATCCTCTTCAATCTGACATCCAACATCCCTGCGCTGTGCCGAAACCGTAAAGCAGCAAACCTGGCACTGGCTGCTTCCCTGACGCGCACAGTGACTAACCTGCACAGGTAAATTCCTCACAGCATTCACAGCAGCATGATGCCACAGATGTGTTTTCGGAACCAAAAATATAGAAACACACTCACTGCTGTTTCTCCAACGCTTGTTCTGATATCATAGCAAACATGCAGCCACTACAGGTAAACATGCTATATAACAGGAGATTAGAAAATGTTATAACGAGTGTTAGAGTCATTTAAAATCAATCTTAGTGTTTGTAGTTGAAATGAGAGTTTTAATAGTAAAATAGGACTGCAGTGTTGAAACTGTGGCATGTTTTGTTTGTGTGATGATGATGATTGAAAAAGATGTGCCGACACTGATAAAATAGTGTTTTTCATGAACTATTCCATGTTATATTTGAGAGTGAAATTTTACATTGCACTTCTTTTCTCAGTACAGTATATGTAATAGACAAAAAACCCGGATATAACCATTCACAGGGCAAGGTGTTGTCCTCTTTTGTGCAGCGGTTGTTGTCAAATTCCATTTTTAACATGTGGAATGGAGCCAGAAGTCACCGGCACAATCTGTTTGAACTCCAGGAAGACTCTTAGAATAAGAAACAAGAGCACTAACATGGATATAAGATAATATATATATATATATACATATATATGTATATATATATATATATATATATATAAATGTATATATAAAAACGTACTACCAAAAAGATAAAAAAAAGGACAAAAAGGGCGATAAAGCACAGGCTAAAAATGATGATTCTGTGTAATTTTCAGAACCGATTTGGGTTACCATGCTGACCTGACCACTTGGATTAATCGCCCAACGTTTTTGAAGAATAAACTGAAATAAACCATCCTTATATTAATGTTTAAAAAAAAAAAAAAAAAAAGCAAATGCAGAGCTGTTATCTCTCCACACTGGGTTTTTGACAATTCTGTACTGGTTTGGGATGCATTTCCAGCTTGCCTCTTCAGGTCTCTGTGGATATCTGTGCAGTGATCAGTAAAGTAGGGATGCTCTTTTTTACTCTAATGAACTGCCACCAAAGTGCCTGTGAGCAAGGCACTGATCCAATAAAGATGTTGCATACTGAAGCCGGTGCAATGTCCTCATCGTGCTCAATGTAGTGAGTAAATGATAGAAAAGAAACTTTGTGTTGAATATTTGGATATATGAAGCTACGAATAAAAATGCACAAGCCAGAAAACACAAGATAGCGTATCACTCTACACAGAGGGATGTATACTGCATCTTTAATTCAGCAAAATACGAAATCATCCTTTCACCTGGTAATTATCGGTTATTGGACTGAAAATAATCCATATTGTGCATCCCTAACTCATATGTATTCATGTGGAATGCACTGATGCAGACCTGAGCAACAACCTGCATACCGCCTGTAAATAGCACTATAGTACAATGAATGGAAACTCAATTTCAGCCCTTTGCTTTATTAACCATGAACATGAAGAAAGTCAATCAGTGGCATTACTATGTATACCCATGTCCTCTAAACTTAACCTTTCACATGGAGCTGCAAATGTTAAAATGTAACACAACTTTAGTGGGATTCTATGAATTATTGATGTTAAGAAGCCATAGATGAATTCAAACTTTTCCGTATGATTGCTTATAGCGAGAATATAATTTTTTCCTTGAAAGAATTTTGGTCAAAATGAAGTTTCTTTGCTGCTAAATATAATAATAATTATAATAGTTGATGAAATTCTCTGGCACGAGCAGACGAGCCGTTTTTTCTTTACCTGGGGCTTAAAAAGGCACATGTTCCCTTATGACCATCAGTCCGTGCACATCTTTCCCCCTGAAAGGCACGTAGGGATTGTGACAGGAATGCAAAGTAGAGAGGCCGGGGTTCTTGAATACAGCCTTACTGTGATGCGTCTAGTTAATGATCCACCCGACAACGGCTGTTCAGAACGAAGACAAGGCTCAGAGTTTGAAACACGGTTCCATTTGGTTGGTTGTTGTTTGGAGACTGATGAAGATGAGCCACGGAAAAATGCTTAATGTTCGTTGATACACTTTGTTACTTCCAGTTCTCCTGCTTGAAAGAACATGACTCATAATGGGAGAAACAGATGGGATGATGGATTAACCAGAATACACACGACAGTTATGAATGACTAGTGCAGGAAGTCACAATACAAATTCTTACTACTATGCTGAGCACGACCAACACAGCTCTCTGTTTGATTATGTAAACATTCCCTCTGTTTGTGTTTGTGGTGTAGAGGAAGCTTTTATATTTATGACCACATGCACTTTCATCCTCATCTGGCTCAACCAAGATGAGGATATTTGTCACCTCAGATCTGTTAGGAATCAGACCAGAACAGCATTGATATTGATTTTAGCTTTCGTCAGTTACAAATAATGCATACTCCAAGATAGCCTAATTTCCATAAAACAATATTTTATCTGTGACAGGCCACTGTTGATAATTTTTTTAAAAGTTTTACAGGACGTTTAGTGTTAATTAAGACAACAGATATAGTAAAGCAGTTCTGAATGAAAAACATAATAATAACATTTTTTAAAAAACCTATGTGCGTTCCCTTGCAAGACCACGAGAAGAGGTGGAAAGCTATGAAATAAGCGAGTAAACTAGAAGGGCACTCGGAGGGAGCAGGCCTCTGCCAAGGCCCTTTTCTTAAGTAAAAAAAAAAGTAATGCGTTTACTCACCCTGTGATTTGGATCTGCTCCAAAATGTAAAGGGTTCGTCCATGGCCTATGCTACACCCCTCCACCAAGATTCAGGAAAATTGGGCAAGTACGCAGTTCCCTAATCCTGCAACAAACCGAACTGAAAACATAACCTCAGTGGCAGACGTATTTACTTTCTTTTTGTCAAAAGGTTTTCAGGATCAAGAATACATTTTTTACGCTGTGGTTTCAGCCATAATTGTTTTGTAGAGGATCATTGTTTCGATGATTTAATTACTTACTCTAATCTCTTCATTCAGGTATTCAGGCTGGTTTTAAGGATGCTCTTGTCCCAACATCAGACCTGGAGGTAACCCCACGTTGTCTGTGCTGTTGTCCCCCCCTTTCCCCCCAGAGTGGAGATGGTCCACTGGACTACACAGTGGGGGACATGTGTCTGTGTCCAGACTCTGCTGGCCTTTGCCTTGGCTAACTGTCCCTCACTTTCCCCCAGCCCTGTTAACTTCTCTGTGGTTTACACAATGCCATTCTTCCAGGCCCGAGGCCCTATCCAGAACATAGTCAACAACTCGTTTTACCAGGAGGTGTATGTTGCCTCTCAGAATGTGATCGAAGCTGTCAACAGAAGCTTGGAGAAGGTGTGGGAGCTCCGCACTGGGCCGGTGGGAAGCCAAGAGTGTAAAATATGCGATTTGTGTGACATTGATAAGGATCCGAACTTCCTCGAGGACACAAACAATCAGGTGTTGCTGTTGGATACTCTCTTTATGTATTTATACTCTTGTGGAAGTTCACAGTATGGTGTATGCTATTTCCACCAACTTAACTCAAGTGGAGAGTTGCCTTCTCTTTCTAAGTGTTTGTTTAGGAAGAATTCGAACTCTGCTGCCTACTGTCCCGACTGTGTGGCTAGCCCTCTTGGTACCAAAGTCACTATGGTCGAAGTGGGTCAGACCGTCTACTTCTTTGTTGCCACCACTGTCAACGACAGTGTGACCCAGCGTTATGGAAGGAAGTCTATATCAGTGCGTCGACCGCTGGCCACAGAAGATGGTTTCTACAGTGATGTGCGTGGCTTGACTGTCCTTCCAGGCTTGCGGAGGACATACCATATGGAATATGTCTACAGCTTTTTCACCCAGGAGTTTGTCTACTTCCTCTCAGTTCAGAGAGAGAGTCCCGATCAGGACTCCTCTCCGTTTCAGACTCGCTTGGGCCGACTCCCACGAAATGAATGGGAGATGAAGAGGTATCGTGAGGTGATCCTGGAGTGCCGGTTTGAACCAAAACGGCGGAGGAGGAACGTAGCCAGTGAACCCTATAAGGATGTGGTGTACAACGTGGTCCAGGCAGCCCATTTTGGCAAGGCAGGCAGGGAGCTGGCAGAGGAGTTAGGGGCCGAGGAGGAGGATGACATCCTCTATGGGGTTTTTGCTGTTACTGATGACAACGGGGGCACGGAGCATGATTCAGCCCTGTGCGCTTTCCCAATGGACAACGTGAACAAAGCGATCGTAGATGGGGTAGATGACTGCTGCGAGTCTGGACCAGAGCAGCTCTCTAGAGGGCTCTGCCATTTCCAGCAATGTGAGAGCTGTCCACATGAGGTGAGCCCATCAGTCTACTTACACACACCAATTCCAGTTTAATTTTATTTAAGGCTAAGGTCATGTCTAGATGGTTAGCCTAGAGTTGCGAAAACTCTTGCGAGACTTGCTGCCCAATGACATATCCCAACTGTAGCCAGTTGAGGTCAATGCCTAACCTTAACCATCTCACTAGGGTTTTACAAATCGAGGGTTACCATCTAGACATGACCAAGGCATTTTTTTGTACTCTCTGAAAGATGCAGGCAGGTGAAGAACAAAGGTAAATTCAGTTCTGTGTGTCTGATTCATGGAGGGCTGGCAAGCAGGGAAGTATGTGGAGTCTACTGCATAAGATGATCCATGTGTTTCCAGCAATACATCACTAAATTTCATAAAACTCACCTAAAATAAAAAAACATCTAAGGTATCTTCCTAAATTGCACTCATTCATATGGATAACTATTTGCTGACTCAGGGTGCTAGTGTCTTGACAGGGCCTGTATGAAATCTTACCATGTGGGCGTGGAGCTATAAATTATGTCTGTTCTCTTAACATGTCCATACATATTGAGAAGATAGTAAGGTTACTGAGCCCTTGTTGTGGCTCTATGATATCATTGGAAACCATAATTTGCTTGTGTAGCACTCGAGGATGGTTGGTAGTGCGAGTGGTAGGAATGGACCAGCATGAAGGCGTTGATTCTCCAGATAAAAAAAAATTGTATTCAGACCGGCTACAAAAATGAGAAACATGAACAATTTTATTAGGGGTTATCACTCAGGGTTCTCTGCAGACAATTAGTGAGAGAAAACCTTCACAGTATACTAAACACTGGCCATCATCCAGTTTTCTGGAGAGTGAAAAAAACAGACCAACCGGTTTGCTGTCTTTCAAAACCTTTTATACCAGCGGTCTGTGGCCAATCAGAATCTTTGGTATTAGTGCAACTTTGACCCCGGCTGCATCAATCTTCCCTAATTTGGGGTTTAGGTACTCATTTGTAATTTGACAAAAATATTAATCAAATGTACCCTCTCAAGAGGCGTAATCAAAACATACATATTACTAGTAAAGTTAATAAACAAGTATTCCCTTTTTTGGAACTGACTAACATTACACCAGTAAAAAAATTACCCACAAAGGAATTTTAAAGGGGAAGTGCACTCCTTCTTCTTAAAGTTGTCAGGCAGGTAAGGAAGTTAAAGTCCCCCGACAGAAAAATCTGTGTGAGCAGAAACACTGAACACTAGTGAACAACCATTTCTCAAACATCTGGAGTTCACACGGCTCATATAAATGAGAGGAATGTGCATACGGTACATACCAACATTGACTAAAGGAAATTACACATTGGGAGTGGAGAAAATAGGCTCCATGGCAGCTTGTTTGTACGTAAACAATTAAAAGATAATATGCTAATGATTAAAACAAATAAGTACTGGTTTTGTTCAAAAATGACAATGACAAGTACTAAACCCTCATGTGTTTTCTTATGATTATTAGGGAGAAATATCTTTTAGCTTATGCCATCATGTAAACCCCTAAACTAAGCAATGCTTTACTCTTCAGTACTGGCAGGTGCAGATGACTGTGCACATGTTGATTCAGTCAAACATGACTAATGAAATGAAACAAACCGTAGAAAGGTTTTACCGGCTCACAGCTCAAGCTGCGTGTGGTTATTATGTCACTGTTTTCCAAGTTTAATCTGTTTTTAAGGTAATTATTGAACTTTCTGCATTAAAACATCATTTAACATTTCCATAATAATTTGCCATTTTGGGAAATACACTTACTGCTTTCTTCCCGAGAGGTAGATGAGAAGATCAATACCGATCTCATGTCTGTTGGGGAATTATTAAGCTGGAGCCAGGAGACTGTTATCTTAGCTTAGCATAAAGACTGGAAACAAG